>JABTTQ020003231.1:0-237463 GCA_016081115.2 Rehmannia glutinosa
AACCACCAATTATTCAAGCATAATATTACTAGATCAGTGGAAGTTTTGAGAGCACAAATATTTGATCTCCGATTAGAGGGGTCTAAGTATGAAATATGAATTAGCAATCAATACAGCCACGATTCATTTCATTTCTAGCCATGTAGCCAACAAGGAGAGTAGAAGATTTAAGCCAATAAAAAGTTGCTGTTCTCTTTTCAGAGCCTAGTTCTACTTAACAAATAGTATATAAAGATAAACTGAGAGCCGCTATTATAAAATACAATGATGATAGTTTACCACCTAGGCATGATTATATGCTGGACATGTTGAGCGCTAATATAATTCTATTTTGCACATGAATCGTCTCTACTTAAGTACGCCCTGATAATATCATCAATTTCATTTCCATGTTATTTCCAGACAATATCATATGAAGATTCATGAAGTGAATTGATTGTGATTCTATTTTGTCCATGAAATACCGTCAGTAAATTGGTGTAGAAGTTAATAGAAAAAAAGAACAAAAAGCTTTATGTTTTCAGACTGAGACAAAAATTGAGCTCAATACTGTTCTTTGTAGCATATCGATCATGAACTGTAAATTGTAAATGGCCGTGGTTCATGATAAATGATGATTGTCTTTTTTATATATTGTGACAAGGGCCATCTTTATGCCCTTATGTGCATATTTTGTTAGTAACTACTTAGTTTGCTATGATTTTGCAGGTTTATATTGATCCACCAGGTTTTTCTTGTCCTGGAGTCCCAATAGTTCCATCTGTTAGCATTTTCGTCAACATTTTTCTATTCGCTCAGGTAATTCAAATCATAGAGCATTGGTCAAAAACCTTACCTTCGTATAGCCATTGTATTGGAGTTGGGATAATAATCAAACCATTCGTGTTTCTACTTTCTTTTGCAGCTGCATTATGAAGCCTGGGTGAGATTTGTAGCCCTCAGCATTGTTTCACTCGGTATTTATGCATTTTACGGCCAGTTCCATGCCAACCCTGTAAGTTCAAATGTGCCGATTATTACCATAGGGCACCCATTGAAGAAGCTCAGTAGTTTTACTCATTACTGTAACTTTATCTGTGATATCATTAGTTCATAACCTTCTTTCGAAGTCTGACGTATTATAACAAGGCATTTTTGCGCACCTGATAAGGTGTTTGAAGATAGAGTTATGTGTGTAAAGAATTTTCATTTCTAAACTACGTGCATATTTTGAATAATTTTCAGCTATATAATGCTGTGCAATGCGAATTTATGGTAATCATTTTTTTTTTGTATAATGTACTTGTCGCTATATGCGCTTATCGAAAATAGTTCATTTAATTGGGTTATTTTTGTAATTAGGCCAAATCTTAAGATTAGTTTTTGTAACCATAAGTGGGAAATGGAATCTTTGCATGTACAATTGTTTAGCTTAGGTGGTAAAATTCGGATGAGGTCATTTAATTCAAAAATTGTGTTTCATTTCCTATTCCACCGCACGGATATACGCGAATGAAACACGATTTTGGAATTGAAGATCCATTAGGATATAATTACACCTGGCTAATACCCTAAATATGGTTTAATTCGATTAACCATCAACCCTCAAGATTGACCTTCGTCGTCAAACCTAATCTTAGTTTTCCTGTTATCTCCATTTCTAGGGCTCTGATGATCATGGGCTTTTACTTCCTAATGGCCAAAGCCAGGTGACAGAAGCCTGATCATGTTCTTGGCAGTTGGAACGAGACATCACCTGATTGTGGATACTTGGGTGACTTTATTTCTTCCTTGCGTTAGTTATTAAAGTTATATATCTGTCATCATAAACTTGTCTTAAAACATGTATTGATAGTTTGGATATAGGCTTATAACAAATTCGGGTATTTTTATCGTCTAGCATGTAAATGTTTGTACATAGTGCACTCAACATTGTTTTCTCGAGCGTAATTTATCTTGCAGTAAGTGGTTTTATAAAAGTATGAACGACCGATTTTTGTACTCTTCATTAGTTTCGGTAAAATGCTGTTTTTGGCCTTAAAAAGATGGGATAATTGCAAACACTAACCAGGAGGTTTAGCGAAATTACAAAATCTTCAATTTTCTTTCAAAATTACAAACACCCTCTTGAGGTTTGTGTTTACGTAACATCCCACGGGATTGCAATTGTAAAATAGAAACAAATGTTGAGTATATGTAACTTTGAAAGACAACCGAGTTTTTTTGTAGTTAAGCTAAACTTTAGGGGTAGTTTTTGTAATTAACCCTAAAAGATTACTTCTTTCCCAGCCCACCCACTAAAAGAAAAAAGGGGAAAAAAAAGGAAAAGGAAGGAAAGTAATTTTTTTATACATATGAATCGACATATTGCACAAGATGGATAGGGGAAAATGTAATTATTCCAACTTTAATTGATCCAAATCATGGCTATTTTTCATTTCCTAATTCTCTTTTTTGTGCTCTGTGCTCATGTGTCAAAATTAACTTGGATACAAGAGTAATTTCCTATATGGGCTCCAAGTAATATGGAACTATTCACTAACATGATAGAAAACTTGAATCGGTTCTTTTTCTTAACCGCAAACAACATCAGAATAAAACCCAATTGTCCTCCTTGTGCAATCTTGAATGCTCAGCAATTCTACATCAAAAACCTCAAATTGCTTGGAGCTGAAAAAAGTGGAAGGTCCTACCTGTTAAGCAAGAAAAAAATCTTGTAAATAACACGTCAGAATTAACCATAGGGTTATTTATACAAAAATATCCACGAGGTTTATTCTAATGACAAAAAAAAAACCAGCCATCTTTTAAAATTACAAAAAAAACACCCCTCATTTTTTATTCTATTTAATTGCATCCTCAAGAGGGAGATTTTTTAAGAAGATGCAACTCTCAAGGGGTTGTTTGTAATACTTTAAGGGGGTATTTGTAATTTTGAAAGATAATTGGATTTTATTTTTTTAGAATTAGACCAAACTTCAACGATAGTTTTTGCAATTCCCCCCTAACCGTATGAAGCAACAAGAAAACTTGTCGTTCTGATACAATTTTGTCTCTTACTGTTTTTGGATCTCAGGATTTGGCAACTAAGGCTATGTGTTGGTTGTATTTCCAACAACTATAATTTCCAACTATTCCGGAAACTGGGTTTATGTTTGTTTAGAGAAAATTTTAAGTGAAATGAGGTTATTTTCAGTTTTCATTCTTTTTTGTGGAAATATTCATTTGGAAACACACCAAACAATTTTTCATCACAATTACGCAAATTTATGTGAAAACACACTTAAAAGACTATAACCAAACTAGTTTTCACTATAATCATGCAAATCTATATTAAAAATACACTTCAACAACCATAAACAAATATATTTTCATTTTCAAACATAAAATTCAGACAACCCAAACATATTCTCAATTCTCACACGAAAACCAATAAAGTTTGAAAATTCACTTTCCAATTCATTGCACTGGTTTGGGACACATTGGACATATTAGAGTCACTATGGATTTCCAAATCACTTGATATTCATTTTGATCTTTTCTTGCAGCAGCCATTAGGATGGATTTGAAATCTACTTATTTGTTCTTAACTCAAATTTTCCAATTAAAGAAAAACCCTTTTACCCAAAAACAACCTCGAAGTATTTGAATATCACAAGCTTTTACCACAAAGCTATGCTGTATATGATTGTTAAATGGAAGAGAGACAATAAGACTCACCGGTGGTCCTAGCTCTGGGGGGATAATTAATCTTCTTTTTCCTCCAGGCCTCATGTCTTTGATTCCTTCCTCAAATCCTGTTTTCAAATTACCAGTGTCTTAGTTTCTTCATCTCAACACTAATACACAGAAAAATCTTCAATTATTACTCAATGTTTGTCACCTGGAATCAATGCATTAGTACCCAATCGAACTTTGGCAGGAGAACCTTGTAAGTATGTGCTGTCTATACGACGGCCAGACTCATTATAACCGACATAGTGAAACGTCACCTTCCATAGAAAACAAAGAGGGAGAACTTCAAATTAGTGCCACTATCCTCAATGAACGATTAAAGAAAATGCAGTGTAGAACTAGAAACCAACATGTAAATGCAGAGAGGTAAGAATGTCGTTGATTTAAATTGTCCTAGCACTTTTTCAAAATGTTCTTTCGAATCATTCAGTCATTTCAGCATAGGACAACTTTCTTGAAGATCAAGTCACCATAAAAAAAAATTCGAACAATAATAGTTAAGAGCATGTTAAGATGTTGGTTAGTTAATTAGTTGGTTGAGGTGTTTTCTATTATAGTTGTCATTTGCATATTACGTTTCTATTAGTTCAGGTTTACGTTTTAGCAGTTTATTTTTCTCCTTCCCTGCCACGTGTCCGTCCGGTATTGGGTAGAGTAGATCTGGCGGGAAATCCAGTTATAAAAGCTGTAATCTCCTTCTTCCTCATTTGAGCTGGTTGAATAATATTCAGAGCTAATTTTCTCTCCACATAAAATGATATTTCTCTAATTCTACATGGTACCAGAGCGTGTTGCGATCATGGCTCGAAATTTTGAAAGAGTAAATGCTGTGACAGAAGATGATAACACGGTGAAGACAATCTCTGTTTATGCGAAGGACCTTGATCCTCTTTGCTTGCATGGATCAGATCATCCAGGGATGATCTTAGTCACGAATCAGCTGAATGGATCTAATTACTTTCATTGGAGTCGTGCGATGAGGTTAGCACTGGGAGCTAAATCAAAACTTGGATTTATATATGGAACAGTTGCGATTCCTGAATCAAACACTGAAGCTTTTGAACAGTACCAAAAGGTTGATTATATGGTGATTTCGTGGTTGTTGAATGCAATCTCGAAAGAGATTGTAGAAGCATTTATGTACGTGAAGAGTTCGAAGCAACTATGGGATGAGTTGGCGGAAAGGTATGGGGAAAGCAACGGACCGTTGCGATACCAGCTGCAAAAGGAGATTGCGAATTTTACTCAAGGTAACTCTTCAGTTACGAATTATTTCACGAAACTCAAGTGTCTATGGGATGAGTATGCTAGTATTGTGCAACTACCTGAATGTGTGTGTGGAGCTGGGAAAGCTCTATATGAAAATGATATGGATATTAAATTGTTGCAATTTCTTATGGGATTAAATGAGGTTTTTGAGCCTGTTAAAAATCAGATACTATTAATGGATCCTTTACCAACGATTAACAAAGCATACTCCATGATCCTGAATATAGAAAAACATAAGGTGACACACACTAAGGTATTAGATCCCCTGGACACCACTGCTATGCTAGCTAAAGGCAATTTTAATCGATCTGTTACTGCACAAGGATCTGGTTTTGGAAGGGGAATGAATCGTACTTTTCAAGGATCTAATTCCTTTGGTAGAGGCAGGGGACAACAACGGAAGAGCAAAGAAGAGAGGGCAAAATTAACATGTGAGCACTGTGGTTTTAGTGGTCATGAAGTCAAGGAGTGCTTCAAATTACATGGCTATCCAGATTGGTATAAGGAATTGAAAGAACAGAGAAATAATCGATCAATAAACATGGTGGAAGGTGATGATTTGCCATCAGCTAACTGCAAAGGTGAAGAGGATACAAGGAAGATTGAAATTCCAGATTTTGCTAGCATGATTCAAAAGGAAATAGCAAAATACATGTCTGGTCATACAGCCACACACTCAGGGGATACACATAGCTTCTCTCATTTTGCAGATTACTCAGGTAACACACATCACACTCATTTTGCTCTCTCATTGCTGCATGCTCTTGGAAAGGACAATTGGATCATTGATACTGGGGCTAGTAGGCATATATGTTCATCTCCAAGTTTGGTTGGTAAGATTACTCCTATGTGCACCCCTGTGAATGTTCATTTGCCAGATGGTACAAGTATTTCAGTCACACACACTGGTAGTGTCAAGCTATCTGCTGAGGTCACACTTACAGATGTATTGGTTGTACCCAATTTTAAGTATAACTTGCTTTCAGTTAGCCAGTTGCTTGATGGAAATGGACTGGAATGTGTATTTTCTCAGTCCAAATGCTGGTTGCAGGACCCTAGGAATGGAAGAGTGAAGGCTGTTGGTAAAGTCTTGGGAGGACTTTACATCTTTGGGAGATCAGAGTTCACTGGCAACACCCATAGCACTGACAACATTGAGGATTTGCAGATCTGGCACAGAAGATTGGGTCACACTTCAATATGCTGCTTAGAGCACATTGACTTTCTCAAGTCTGCTTGTAATAAAGGAACTCAATACATTTGTCCTACTTGTCATAAGGCAAAACAATGTAGATTGTCTTTCCCTTTGAGTTCAATACAAACAAAACATGCTTTTGAATTGATCCATGTGGATGTTTGGGGCCCCTATCATGCACCTTCAGTTACTAACACTACTTACATGCTCACTATAGTGGATGACAACACTAGAGCAACCTGGATAATTTTTTTATCCAGACATCTGAGAATTTTTTTTATCTCTAATTCAGACACAATTTCACACAGTGGTACAGAAATGGGACTGAATTCATGGGACATGAGACACAGCAGTTGTTTTCAGAGAAAGGGATTTTACACCAAAAATCTTGTCCTTATACTCCACAAGAGAATGGAGTAGTAGAAAGGAAACATAGGCACATTTTGGAGATTGCTAGGTCCCTGATGTTTCAATCAAGGATCCCTAAGAAATTTTGGCCCTATACACTGCTTGCTGCAGTTCACATTTTGAACTCCTTACCTAGTGCTCTCTTGCACTGGAAATCCCCTTTTGAGTTATTGCATAAAGAGCCACCTAAATATGGTAGATTGATGTCTGTGTTATGCCTCCAAAACAGGTTCACACAGAGGAAAATTTGAACCTATGGCTTCACAATTTGTATTTTTGGGATATGTACCAGGTGTGAAGGGGTATAGGCTGTATGATATGGATACCAAGGAGATCTTTGTTTCACGGGATGTTGTGTTTTATGAATCTCAGTTCCCCTTCCATGCTCAATCATCCTCTGTACAGGATGAGACATTGCCTATACCCATCCCAGAAGATGTAGAAGAGGACACAGACAATGCAACTATGAATGATTTATCAGATATGGATAATTTATCCATAAGTCCACCACCTAATCAACCACTTGGGAGAGGGCAGATAATGAAACATAAGCCCAATTGGCTGAATGATTATGTGACCAGTTCTATTCAGACAGTGCAAACTACTGATACTCAGATAGGTTGCCTGAAGGATACTTTAAGGCCAGGAAAGGGGAGGTGTGTCTTCTTAAGAGAAGTCTATATGGGTTGAAACAGGCATCTAGACAATGGAACCTGGAATTTTCTCAGAAATTACTGAATTTTGAATTTCTACAGTTAACTCATGATAACTGTTTGTCTGTTAAGAAGGATGGAGGTGATTTTCTAGCATTGATTATATATGTTGATGATGTATTGATTACAGGAAACTCTCCTGCTTTGATTCAGTCCTTGAAGGACTACTTGAACAGGTTGTTCACAATTAAAGCCTTGGGGAATGCCAAGTATTTCCTTGGATTGGAAATTCTTACTAAGTGACAAGGGGACTCATTCGTGCCAACGAAAATATATAATGGACTTGCTTAAGGAGGCTGGTATGATGGGTTGTAAGCTTACTTCCACTCCCTTTCCTCAGGGTTACAACATTTCAGCACAAGAAGGGGATTTATATCCAGATGCAGGATAGTACACAGTACAGGAGATTGGTGGGCAAACTTCTATATCTCAATCTATCCAGACCTGATATCTCATTTGGAGTACATCAACTCAGTCAATTTGTACATGCCCCTTGTCAGGCTCATTGGGATACAACAATTCACTTACTCAAATACTTGAAGGGAACACCCTCTTTTGGTTTATTTTACTCCACAGATATGTCCAATCATTTTGAAGCTCTCTGTGATGTAGATTGGGGGACATGTTTGCTAACTCAGAAATCCCTCACAGGGTACTGTGTTTTCTTTGGGGATGCACTTGTATCTTGGAAGACAAAGAAACAGAAAACGGTGTCAAAGTCCTCAGCGGAGGCTGAATATAGGTCCATGGCAACCACTGTGTGTGAACTTCAATGGCTGTTCAATCTCAGTCAGGATTTGCATATCCCTGCTTCCTTGCCTATTGTGCTTCATTGTGATAACAAAGCAACATTACACATCACAGCCAATCCAGTTTTCCATGAGAGAACCAAACATCTGGACATTGATTGTCATATTGTCAGAAATCAATACAAGTCAGGCTTCATTCTACCTCAGCATATCTCCACCTTGCAGCAGACCGCAGATGTGTTTACAAAGGCCCTAGGAGGACCTGCTTTTCGTGCATTTTTATTCAAGTTGGGAATGTGTTCTTCAAGCCACATTCCAACTTGAAGGGGGGGTGTTAAGATGTTGGTTAGTTAATTAGTTGGTTGAGGTGTTTTCTATTATAGTTGTCATTTGCATATTACGTTTCTATTAGTTCAGGTTTATGTTTTAGCAGTTTATTTTTCTCCTTCCCTGCTACGTGTCCGTCCGGTATTGGGTAGAGTAGATCTGGCGGGAAATCCAGTTATAAAAGCTGTAATCTCCTTCTTTCTCATTTGAGCTGGTTGAATAATATTCAGAGCTAATTTTCTTTCCACATAAAAATGATATTTCTCTAATTCTACAGAGCAACAACCCAAAGCACATGACAATTGACTTTTAAAAGAAATTGAAGAAAAACCCTTATGCGAATTAAAGCAATGCTGCACTTATATCCAGTCGACACATAGTCAAGATTTAGAGTATGGTGTTACAACTGACATATGATGCCATATTTCATTTTTCAGATGTAATACTTTAATCTTGGAAATCCATTGATTGGAATGTTCAAGAAATCCAGATTTACAGTGTCCTATATCTGGCAAACTAAAGTGTAAAAATGACATTTCCCAATACCTTTGTCCATGTGTAGGTATTAGTTTACTTTTTATAAGGGATAATTACAAAAACTACCCTGAGGTTTGGGGTAATTAAAAAAAAATAAAGGTTTTTGAAAATTACAAAAATCCCCTTTGGATTTTGATTTTGTATTACAATTTACCCCTTTCATAAGTAAAAATATCTCAAACACCCCCTTTACATTTGTAAAAATGCAGAATCTAACCTCAGGGTTTGTTTTTTTGTAATTTTGAAACTTCTATGGGTTTGTTTGTAATTACCCCAAACCCCAGGGGTATTTTTTTGTAACTATCCCTTTTCATAATATACTTTGTTTTTGGACCATTGATTATTCATTAGCCTTTCAACATCTTAATACTAACAGGTACCAAAGTGCATGCAGCTCAATTTTACATTGTAATTTCAATATCATCAATATCAGGAAAGCAAGCCAAAGGGTTATACAGAAACAAGTAAAATTAAAGAGAAACCTGTTGACCATCCTTTGGACAATCACCTTTACCAACTGCAACGTCCCACAACACAAGACCTGAGTCACGCGTGACGTAGTTGTCTGATGTCACTACTTTTACCGTAAAACCTGAACCAGATCAGAAAGAATTGCGGCTAAGTTTGCAGAGCTCAACAAATTAGCAGGGCCAAGACAGGGATGAACACGCTACTTATCACAATGTTCAAACACTAAGACAGCTGTGGTAAGAACAGAACAAACCTTCTCTCACGAAATTAGGGAATTCATCGGGCGCATTATTTTCTCTCTGTATTCGCTTGTTCTGCTCGAGTAGGCGTTTCTCATCATATGGGCTTTGTTTCTTTGTCTTTCCAGAAGATGGCAATGCTGGAGATATGGCTGTTCCAACCATAAAAGTGAGGAGAAGTCTTCTACCCATTTTCTCATCAAAGTGTAATGAGCCTTTAGCCTGTTCTCTAGCAATGTAAGGATGAGCATAAGCAAGCAAACTACTGGATACAACAGTACAGTTAATTCAAATGGAATAATCAGTTAAAATAAACCAATGTACTAATAACCTTAGGGTTTTATCACAGTATTTATATTAATGAGAAAATATGTAAAAAATAAAAAAATTCCTCCTAAAACCTATGAGCTTAAGTAATTATTACCCTTTAACCTGCATTTTACTGCACGAGCAAGAAGCCAACAATGGTCTCTTCTGAGCAGATGACGATCCATGTGCTGGATAGGTTGAAAGAGTAATGCCTGAAAAATTGACCATCCAAAACCAATTTTATACTATAGTTGAAGTTCAAGGAATAAGAGATTGGAGGAAATAGAAGTAGAATGGAAATGTGATAGATATGTGAATACTAGTTGGTTTCCTCATTAATCTAGCCATGAAATTTCACCACGGAGCTCAGATGAAGTCCTTGATCTAAATAACAATATAAAAAGACCCTACAAAACCATTAAAGCCTGACAAGGCTTTATCATAAAGGAAAATGTGCGTTCGTGCAAATTCAAATCCGAACTGTATGGTTCATCATCCATTCTTTCATTTCCCCATATATGAACAATATGCTATAACCTCACGAATTAATATGCAGCATCGAACGACAGAATATTGCAACAAGAGGAACATCCTTAATTTCACTCTCTTCTTTTTCAGCCCACTGTTTACTTTGCTCAAACAACACAAGAATGATCATCAGATTCAGAAGGGCTAAAACAGGATACCCATAATTCGTCTAATTTTCTTCTAATTTTTCCATAATGTAATGCTACATCAACAAAAACATGTTCTATTCTGCATCCACTTCAAAAAACACACACACACATACACACACACCAACAATCAGCAAAGTTTGTATATATTAACTGCATTTCAGTGATTGCAACTGAACATTTAAATTATATTCCCAAAAACACTACTCACATATCTTCTGGAGCATTTATGGTTTCAACTTCAGAAATCGTTTGTGCCAGAGAGAGAGAGAGAGAGAGAGAGAGAGAGAGAGAGAGAGAGAGAGAGAGAGAGAGAGAGAGAGAGAGAGAGAGAGTTACATGGGAAAGAATATCGAGTGGAGAGAAGTGGGAAAGAGAGTAAAAACATATCTATTTCTTTTCTTTGATTCTTCTCTCGAAATTTCAAGCTTTTAGAGCATAATTGGAATTTGGAGGTTTTTTTTTCTTCTTCCAGCAAGAATGGCGAAGACAAGGTTTTTGAGTTTTTGACCTTTATCTTCAGTTGGTTGGTCTGTTATAAACTACAATTTTAAAATACCAATAATGCCCCTCTTTTATTCTTCCTGTTACCAGTACCAAAGTCGCTGACAGGACAAAGCGCTTTTAGATGTAGTACTAGATGGGAGCGATGGAAGCTGGACCAAGAGCCCACATATATATACTATTTGCTTTTGTTGCCCTTGATTTGTTACAGTTTGTCCTTTATAACTCTTCAACTTAAATTTCTCACTTCACACCCTAAAACATGCACACCAAACAAAACTTTGAAACAAAATTGATAAAAGCAATCTACAATATGCATTTTTGCAAATTTATACTCAGAATAATTTGCGAAAAAAAAAAGGAAAAAAATAAGAAGGATAATGAATACTAAACAAAAATTTGTCATGACCTTATTTGGTGTAATATCTAAAATGCGTGTTTCTACTTCCAAAACTTCTGAATGTGTTTGGAATTATCATTAAAAAAACACATTATCTTACTCGTTAGTCGTTTATCAATCATTACTTCAACTAAAATAATCATATAACTTACTATTAACCACAATAAAAAACAAAACAACACTAATAAGTTGAATTTTATTCTTTTTTAATTACATTATATTTTTCTCTCCAACAAAACAACCAAATACATTTTCATTTTCCAAATGTTCCTCCTATCAGATACCTAAAACAATTTCCCAGAAATGCCGCAATAGCACCACAAAAGGCCATATATGTTTCTGATATTTACATCTGTATTTGTAAATGATGGTTAATTACAGAAAATACCTTGAGGTTTAGTCTAATTACAAAAAAACCCAACTATCTTTTTGTAATTAGGTCAGACCTCTCAAGGTTAGTTTTTGAAATTATCCTTAGTAAATAATGAAGAACCACCCACAAGAGACGGAACACGATAATAAAAGCATACCGGAATTAAGATTAAAACATCATCTTGTTACATGAGCACAAATCAACCTTGGACCACTTTGTCAACTCAACTTACTACAACACCAAATTAAACCTCGGAGCGCTACCATAACTTATCGACTCTCTTGACTCTGTGACTGTACAGTTACCAAATCCTGCATTTCGAATTCTGTAACACCATATAAGAAACACTTGTTTGGTAATTGTACAAGGCTCAAACACCCTTTAAGCCATATAACATCTCAGATCCCTCTGACTTAAAGGGACCAAAAACAAAAACCAAAACCAAGCCCATCTTTATTCCCTAAAACTGACACCTAAATGATGGAGGGGAAGAAGAAGACTTCTTACAACCCGGTAAATGGGATGTTCTCAATAAACATGGATATCGACGCCCATATTTCCCAGCCGACCATTTCTCACAGAGCTTGGAAGCTTCTTTCTCGACACTTTCTGCCCCGTTTGGGAACGGAGCCACAGACAGGAAAGCCTGGAAATAGCCGCTTGACTAGCAAATTGTACCTTGCAGGCGAGGTTCACTTCGGCCAGCATGTTATTATTACCTGCTGTGTCTGAATTAGGGTTTTCCTCGTATCCATCAAGGTCTGATTCGGTAATTAACACCAAGGAATTATCATCCAAGTCTTCCTCCAGGTCGACTTTCGCAGGGAAACCTAGAGTTTTTGTAGGTAAAATATCCGTGACAATCTCAGTATCAGGTTTCTTCAGTCCATGGTAATAATCTTGAACAGCCTGCATTTTGCCAAAGAAAAGAGAACGATTTGGTCAGTTTTTAATTGAAAATATAAATATTGTCATCCATGGTGTAACATACAAAAGGGTAAATTCCAAAAACTACCCGAGGTTTAGCCTAATTTCAAAAAATCCAGTTATCTTTCAAAATTACAAATACCCCCTTAAGGTATTATAAACACCCCCTTCCGGGTTTGTATTTATTAACAAATAACCCTCTTGAGTGTATAATTTGTAAATGTTGAGGGGGGTATTTGTAATTTTGACAGATATCAGTTTTTTTTTGTAAGTAGCCTGTACCTCAAGGGTAATTTTGTAATTAACCCTACAAAAAATTGAGAAGTATATGATGAAAAGGGAACCCAATCATGCCTGCCATTGGGAGGAGGCCAACAAGACCCTTGGCCTAATGGACCTCACATGCTTGTACGCAGCCTCAGGGGTCATTTGCTTGTGTTTAACCTGGTTAAAGGATCAATATTAGCAATAAGAATCATCTATAACAAAGTTAATATTATATTAATTTGCTTTCTCTGATGACAACGCATACCAGGTAACAGAGAACAATTGTAGTGCTGCGTCCTCGGCCAGCCTTACAGTGAACATAAGTAGTTTTTCCGCAAAGTGTATTGTCTGGGAAAAGTATAAACATAAAAAGAAGCCAAAAGAAAGCAACCAATTAGAGATTAAATGTTATCTGAGTAGTATTAGTGTTTGCAATTATAGAATCCAACTTACCATGGATAAATTCAACAGCTTGGCTTATATCCACATGCGATGGAGCAAAAAGATAGTCTCTGGTAGGGATCACCAAATGCTCAATGCCGTGATCCTATAAATAGAAGCAAAATATATAACCAAACACATCGTTTAACAGCACAGGGGCCCATGAGAAAACAGACCTAATGGATACTTACCAGTCCAGTTTTAGCTGTAAATTAGTGAGACTATCTGGGTGAGACTATCTAAATCATCAACTGGACTTGAAGCGAAAAAATGTCATCTTGTTGATACAATTCAACTAGCCAGGAAGGAAAACTTGGGGGGGGGGGGGAGTTTTCATTGCGTTTGTAATCATTGGTAAACCCACTAATCTAATGGGGAAAATGTCAAGAATTACATACTATAAATGAATACAATGTCATACGAAAGGAAACTTGAGATATTCATAAAAAGATGTAAGTAAACTGATATGATACTAATAAAACTTACATGATATAATGCCGTTGGAACTAAAGTCTCATATGGTTCGTTCAAGGTAACCACCCCACCTACACCGAGAGCCTTCAAGCGCGGCACATCAGTGGGAAATGGAACAGCTCCTAGCAAAACATACTGGGCAAAAGAGAAAAGTCAATATAGTTTGGAAATTTGATGTTAGCATGATACAAAATATCATGAAATAATACTGTAGATACACACACAAAAATGCATGATAAATAAAAATGTGTGCAGTATTTGTCGTGATGTAGAGATATTATAGAGCTTCACCCACAAGTTTATACTAATAAATTAATGGCAACAATTTAACTAAGGCACAAGCAGCGCACACACTACAAGAAAAAATAAATAAGTATTAAAATAATTGTAAAGTATAGGTAAAATTGTTGCAGGTAAATATTTACCAACAAAATCTAAAACTTTTGGTAAATACCTACAATATCTATGCGGAAAATTTAAAAACTGTTGATAATTTGACAGTAATTGGTCGATATAGTTTGGGAAAAACAATATTTTTTGTTCTGTAGGTATTCTCTAGGTAAATGTAAATTTGTGCAAAATCATTTCTATCGGTAAATTCTAACGGTAAACTGAAATTTTCTTGTCGTGACAGGGCTCATTTATATCCACGTCTTCAAAAGTCAAGGAGAAATACTAAAAACACCTTAAAGAAAACCTTTTTTATCCAAAACCCCATGACAATAATTTTAGTGTAAAAACCTAAATCTTAACAATATCATTGTAAAATCTAAATCTTCGATTTACCGGAAGAACAAATTGGTGGAATGGATCTTCAGATTGAAAAATATTTTTCCAGGTTTTTTGGATATAAATATTTATTTCACGAGACTTTTAAGAACTTTACGACATTTTCAACAACAGCCATTAAAAGAAACATATAAAACAACCGGAAAATACTCGAAAAATTGTCCTCACTCATAGCTTTACAGCTTTGATGACACCACCACCAATGAATTATTCCACCGACTAAAAAGAAAAAGCAAGAACCGTGTTAGTACAGAGAACTATCGTCCATCATGGTGGTAAATCATGCTTCTGTCCCTGCTCACTCCTGCTCCCGGTAAGCATGATTTCATGGAAGACGTTGATCCCTCAAGAACTGTGATTCTTTTTTTCTTGCCCTTTTGAGCAAGTTATCTATCACTATTGTCTTATCCATATATCAGAATGAATATCAAGAAACTCTAGACTATGTATTTGCATAGAACATCAGTTGTATCCCAACACAACAGATAAATAATTGTTTTTTTTTTCCCAATAGAAAATGAGTTCGACTTGTCAAATCCAGACCAAATGAAAAACATTACATAAAGATTAAAAAAAATAATCATCTTGGCTTCATGAACCTTCAGAAAGAGCTATCCATTTATTCAATCTTTAAATCTATCAGCTTCAAATGTCAATTCTTGAATCATATAATATAGGCGAAGAACCAAAAATATGATCAGCATAACAGAATACACATCGGAAACAGATTATATCCCCACACACACACACACACAAAATTTGAGTTAAAAATAAAATTTGCAGGAATAGAATTCAGATAATTATAGATACCTCATCAACCCTATCCCACCAACGGAACTCGGTCTGGAACTTATTTCTGACAACATTGTACAGCAATGTGGGATAGAAAAGGGCACGAGCCCCTGCTCCGACCAAAGCCCTTTTCGGGTCCCAAACAACCACAGCACGGTTACAAAGATCGCCACAAACTTGCTGCTCACCACTCTCAAAATCCCCCTCTTTCAGTTCCTCAATATACATCTCTATTGGCTCTAGTTAATAACTCAACAACCCAGGTTGAACTCAGACAAAATAAAATAGAAAATAAAATTTCAGGCAAAACCAATCAATTAGGACAACAATGAAACTCTTGAAGAATTCACATAAAGATCAGATTTTTAATGTCCAAAAAGAACCCCCAAACCGAAACCTTAAAAAAAACCCAAATTTAAACCTAATTCAAGAAGAAAAAACAACAACAACAACAACCCACCAGCCCTCTTCACGGAAAAGCTCTTCTTAAACAACAACAGCAACAAAATCTCCTAATTTCCATAATCCTACAACTTGTTCGATAATTCCAAGAAATGAAATGGAAATGCGAATCCGAATCAAGAATGGGCATGTTCGATTTTACCTCAAATAAACCACCCCCCTATAAACACAAAACGAATGAAAAAGGAAAACCGAATCAAAAGAATTATGCTCAAAGATCAAGAAAAGTAAATTCGGGAAGTATGCCAAGAGGGCCTTTCAAGAGTTGTTGGGTGTAGTTTTCTTACAAAGTGTGTGCGCCAAAAAGAATAAATAACAATAATAATAAAAACAGAATAGGTATTTGTTCCTTGCAAAGTTTCTCTCTCTACCTTTCCTTTTCTCTCAACAAACACTGCTGAAAAACGGAACTAACGCTTTCTTCACTCTTATATTATTATTACAGGGCGCAATTTTTTCATGGGAGCGTTTCGTTAGTTTGTCAATTGTCTGGTCAAGTCCGAATGTAACTCGGATATACCCTTTCTCATGGGAAAGTCTTGTAAGAGATATTTATTTGCTTTATTTATTTTAGGGAAAATTGAAAAAAAAAACTTTGATGTTTGGACTAATTACAAAAAAAAAAAATAATGTTTAAAAATTACAAAAAGTCCACTAATGTATGATTCTGTCTTTAATTTGAGGGGACAACTTTGATATTTCTATAAATATCATGGAGGGTTTTGAAATATTTTTTGCTTACGAAAGAGAAAAATATTAGATGAAATCAAATCTCAAGTTTTTTTTTTTTTTTTTGCAATTTTAAATAATTTATAGATTTTTTATAAATGCTTACGAAAGAGGAAAATGTTAGATGAAATCAAACCTCAACTTTTTTTTTTTTGCAATTTTAAATAATTTATAGATTTTTTATAGTTAACCAAAACCTCAGGATTTTTTGTGTTATTTCAAAGAGATATTGAGATAATTACTAGTATTTCGATAAAAAAAATTGTGGGACCTGTCTTTTTATTTCCACACATTTTTTTTTATTTTTGTGTGTCTTTCTCTCTCTAAAATTCACAACTTATTTTGACGTTATTTTTCTATGATTTGTACTTTTATATATTTTTAAGTTAATACTTATGAATAATTTCTATATAATGTTTAGATTTCAATTAAATATTTTAAATACTTACTAATTAAATATTATCCATGAATTAGATTAATTAAATATTATCTATGAAGTATTATGAAAAGAATTATATACAATATTTTTACTAAATGTTTCGACATAAATTATGAATATATTCAATAAAGGGCGACACTATTCATACCTATTTTTTTTTCTCTAAGTATACATACTTTCTAAATACACCTCACCTCCGTTTTTAAATTAAACAACTCAGTTACTTAATACACCCCCAATATTCTCCAATTTATCATTCCCTCGTTAAACCCATATATATGACACGATGATATGATGGTCGTGCAATCACATTTGAGTCATCGTATCATCCCAATATGTCACGATGACAATAGGCACGACTGAATGACATGATGGTCATGTTAACTCATCACATTTGAGTCATCATACCATCACGATCTCATTTGAGTCATCGTGCCATCATGATATATGGCAAGATGACACGTATGGATGATAATGGAACGGATTTAAACCGGACCCACGATAAACCCGCCCCACCCAAGTGGTTTACATGGCAGGGCAGGTTGCGGGTTTTGTTTTTTTAAAGCCCGACCAGGTCCGGAACGGGTAATGGATTCGACTAAACCCGACGTGTACTCGCCTTGTATATATATAATAAATAATTTATTATCAAATATAATATAGATTAATAAATGAGTTTGTGAGGCTAGATTTTGATGCCATCCTGACTTTACAGAAACCTACTTCTTTAACATCTAATAGTTATGTTAATTGATTTTCGTATACTTAAGCTGTAATGATTTACACCTAAATACATTCTAATGTCAGTTTTTATCTATCGTTATTTATCTTTCTTTCATTGTTTGTGTTTGTTGATAACAACCATACAAAATGCAACCAAAACCTAACACAATGCAACCAAACCCACAAACTCCTCAATTCGATGGCTATGACAGACTATGGATAACCAGAGTCAAGGTGGCGGGTCCAATCCGGGTCGCGGGGCGGAGCGGGGCGGATTGATGGTCCTATTATTCCTTGACGGGATGGAGTCCTGGACCTGCGTCGTTGCAATCTCTAATGGCACGATAGTTGTTGCTGGAATTGGTTTTAAATAAATTGGGTTTTGACTCGATTTTGACCAATTATTTATGTGGGTTCATTTATTCGATTTATGAAATAAATGAGATAAACGTCATCTACGCTGCGGGTAGATGAGTTTAGCATTTTGAATTTCTCAAAACCAATGTCGGGTGAATGAGAAATAAATGCATCAAGTTGGCCACTTAAAATGCTTTTATATATGGAATATAAAAGGGTGGGAATATGGAAAGCCATATCCCACATAGGAAACATATTAAATGTTTAACTAGTTAATAAAAAGCTTCACCACTAGTAAGGAGTAATTATGTGGAACTTCTTATGGTACACCTTAGTGGACCAAGTTAATTTTGACTAGCTATGGCTAGCTCAAAAAGCACCAAGGACAGTGCGGAGCATCATCCGAGCCAGAGCCGGGCCCAGGCCCGCGCACATCGCACATAGTCGCATTGATCGCTTTAGAGCGTACTTTGCACTTCGCGAGGAGCCTTAAAGTTTTGGAAAATGGTGTGTTCATTCAGTCAGATGCAATCAGGACCATCAGATCGCAGCTGTTAACTATAGGGCGCGATCTGACTGTCAAGACTGATTCGGACTAGGGGTTGCACCCAGTCTGAAGAGGCACCAGGAGCTCTATATAAAGCAACCCCCAGAATTCATTTCAACAAATCAGATTTTCGAATCTTACTTCATATTTCTACATAACTTTGTGAAAGAGAGTTCAAAAGCATCATATTGCTCGTTGTACTTGCGATTTGTAGTGCAACTATCGCAAGTAGATTGTCATTGTATCTTGGGAGACGATTACCGTATTTCGTAAACACCGTGAGCAGGGCAATCTCATCTTAAAGAGAAAGAGCCCAACTCTTGCCTCGACATTTGTATTCGTATCGAAACTCTGCTCGATTTTTTCAGCCATTCGATACACACCACTAACTTTTCCAACAATTTAAGACGAGATTTTTCGTGTGTATCAAATGGCGTCGACATCATCAGTTCCAGCACCAGCACCGGGAGAAAAACCAGAGAAGTTTGGTGGTTCAGACTTCAAAAGATGGCAACAGAAGATGTTGTTCTATATTATGACTCTAAACCTTGCTCGTTTCCTGACAGAGGATGCCCCAATTGTGGGGGAAGAGGAGACTGATAAAGAGAAGAGAATGGCGTTCGATGCTTGGAGTCAAAACTACTTCCTATGCAGGGACTACATTCTCAACGGACTGGACAACATATTGTATAATGTGTATTGTTCGGTAAAGATTGCTAAAGAGCTGTGGAGCTCTTTAGAGAAGAAGTATAAAATCAAAGATGCTAGCACAAAAAAATTTATTGTCGGCAAATTCCTTGAGTTTAAGATGGTTGACACCAAGACGGTGATCAACCAGGTTTAAGAAAATCAGCTTATTCTGCACGATATAATTGTAGAAGGAATGGTGCTGAGTGAATCCTTTCAAGTAGCTGTTATTATAGAGAAGCTACCGCCTCTGTGGAAGGATTTTAAAAACTACCTGAAGCATAAGCGGAAGGAGATGGGGATTGAAGACTTAATTGTCAGATTGCGAATTGAGAAGATAATCGCAAGTCTGAGATTAAGTCTGGCAAGCTTCCTATGGAGGCAAAGACAAACTTTGTGGAGCCTAATGCTAGCAAAAAGAGAAAGCACCCAGGGAATGGTCAGAAACAAGGGAAGGCTAAAAAGTTCAAAGGGAACTGCTTCAATTATGGAAAGCCGAATCACAAGGCTAAAGATTGCCGTCTTCCTAAGAAAGCATCGAAAACAGGTGCATGTGACCGAGGACAAATCAGTGCCAATTGATATGTCCGAGCTTAATCTCTCGGTTGTTATGTTGAAGCCAACAGGTGCTACATGGTGGATAACCCGAGGGAATGGTGGGTGGACACAGGTGCTACACGCCACATATGCTCCGACAAAAGACATGTTCTCAACGTATACTCCTATCAATGGAAGGAAGTTATACATGGGGGATCATGCAACTTCTGAAATTGTCGGTCTTGGCAAGATGGTGCTGAAGATGACCTCGGGCAAGGAGCTGACCCTCGTTGATGTCCTTCATTTTCTAGACATTCGGAAGAATTTAGTGTCAGGATCGTTGTTGGTCAAGGCAGGGTTTAGATTAGTATTTGAGGCTCAAAAGTTTGTACTAATGAAAAATGGACATTCATAGGGA
The DNA here is from genome assembly GCA_016081115.2 of Rehmannia glutinosa. Lineage (NCBI taxonomy): Eukaryota > Viridiplantae > Streptophyta > Magnoliopsida > Lamiales > Orobanchaceae > Rehmannia > Rehmannia glutinosa. Next base: position 20,472 of record JABTTQ020003231.1, read on the forward strand.
AGAGGTACTTAGATAATAGACTGTTCAAGATGAATGTAATGAATGTACTCCGAAACTTTGAAAGCAATAAAATTAATGCTTCTTCTTATTTGCTTGATTGTTCAAATTTATGGCATGTTAGATTAGGACATGTGAATTTTAACACTTTGAAAAGGTTAGTAAACTTGGAATTACTACCCAACTTTAAAATAGATTCACATCACAAGTGTGAAATCTGTGTTGAGGCAAAAATGGCCAAAACACCATTCCACTCGGTGGAAAGAGAAACAAAACCTTTAGAGTTAATTCACAGTGATATATGTGATTTAAAGTTTGTGCAAACTAGAGGTGGGAAAAAGTATTTTATTATTTTTATCGATGATTTCACAAGATACTGCTATATATACCTTTTGAGAAGTAAAGATGAGGCCTTAGAAACTTTTAAAAGCTATAAGAATGAGGTTGAAAATCAACTTAGCAAACGAATTAAGATAATTCGAAGCGATAGAGGTGAAGAATATGGAGCTCTTTTTGATGAATTTTGCTCAGATTCTGGTATTATTCATCAAACGATAGCTCCTTATTCACCACAATCAAACGGTATTGCTGAATGCAAAAGCCAAACTCTGAAAGAGATGATGAATGCTTTGTTGATAATTTCGGGTTTACCTCAGAATTTGTGGGGGGAAGGAATTCTATCGGCTAACCATGTTCTTAATAAAATACCACACAAAAATAAAGATCAAATTTCGTATGAGTTATGGAAAGGTCGAAAACCTTCCTACAAATACCTAAAAGTGTGGGGGTGTTTGGCTAAAGTAGAAATACCTAAGCCAAAACAAGTCAAGATAGGGCCTAAAATAATCGATTACATTTTCATTGGATATGCAAATAGCAGTAGTGCATATCAATTTTTAGTGCACAAATCAGCAATTCCAGATGTACAAGGAAGTACAATTATTGAGTCAAGAAAAGCTGTATTTTCCGAAGACGTGTTTCCTTGTCAAGAAAGGAAAGAAGCTAATTCTGGCAAAAGAACACGTGTCACTATTGATGGTGATCATCAAAGTGATGAAGAACCGAGACGCAGTAAAAAGGGCCAAAATAACTAAATCTTTTGGTCCAGATTTTTTAACTTATGAGTTAGAAAATGAACCAAGGACAATTGGTGAAACATTGTCCAGTCCAGAAGCACCATTATGGAAAGAAACTATTAATAGTGAGATAGATTTCATTATGCAAAATCATACTTGAGAGTTGGTAGATCTCCCACCGGGAACTAAACCTTTAGGATGCAAGTGGATCCTTAAAAGGAAATATAAAGCAAATGGAACTATTGATAAGTACAAGGCCAGATTAGTAGCTAAAGGATTTAAACATAGAGAAGGACTTGATTTCTTTGATACGTATTCACCTATGACAAGAATCACATCTATTAGAGTTCTCATTGCTATTGCAACATTGCATAACCTTGAGATACACCAAATGGATGTGAAAATGGCTTTTCTAAATGGTGAATTAGAAGATGAAATCTACATGGAACAACTTGAAGAGTTTGCTGCTCCTGGGCAGGAGAAGAAGGTGCGCAAACTCGTTAAGTCATTGTATGGCCTTAAGCAAGCTCCGAAACAATGGCACGAGAAATTTGACAGAACTATGCTGTCGAATGGTTTCAAAATTAATGAGTGTGATAAATGTGTTTACATTAAAGACACACCTAATGCTTATGTGATTGTCTATCTTTATGTTGACGACATGTTAATTATGGGTAGTAATCATGATATAATCATGAATACTAAGAAAATGTTGACCAAACATTTTGAGATGAAAGATATGGGTGTAGCAGATTTTATTCTGGGAATTAAGATCTCTAAAACATCTGATGGACTTGTTTTGTCACAGTCTCATTATATTGAGACGGTACTTCAAAAGTTCAATGCTTATGACAGTCCTCCAGCTAAAACGCATGTTGATTTAAGCTTACCCTTAGCTAAAAATCAGGGTGAGCCTGTATCTCAACTACGATATTCTCAGATTATTGGCAGTCTAATGTATGTAACAAACTGCACACGTCCGGATATTGCCTACGCAGTTAATAAACTGGGTAGATTTATGAGTAATCCTGGAAATGGCCATTGGAAGGCATTGATAAGGGTTCTTAGGTATCTAACACTCACCTAAAATTATGGATTACATTACTCGAGATATCCAGCTGTATTACAAGGATACAGTGATGCTAATTGGATATCTGACACAAAAGATTCCAAGTCCAGTAGTGGTTATGTTTTTACCATTGGTGGTGGAACGGTGTCATGGAAATCCTCTAAACAAACATGTATAGCTCCATCCACGATGGAATCAGAGTCTATAGTTTTGGATAAAGTTGGTGAAGAAGCAGAATGGCTTCGCAACTTTTTAGAGGATATTCCTTGTTGGCCTAAGTCGATGGCTGAAATCATGATACATTGTGATAGTCAGTCAGCTATAGGAAGGGCTCAAAACAGTATGTACAATGGTAAATCTCGACATATACATCGAAGACATAACACCGTTAGGCAGTTAATCTCAAATGGGGTTATTACAATCAATTACGTGAAATCGAAAGAAAACCTAGCGGATCCGTTAACTAAATGTTTGAATAGAGATCAATTATACTGCTTATCGAAAGGAATGGGCTTAAAATCCACAAAATAAGACTGTTCATAGCGGTAACCCAACCTTGTGAATTGGAGATCCAAAGACATTGGTTGAATGGGACAACTAAGTTATGAATATTCAGATAAACACTTGGAACATGTTACAACTCATTCATGTCCAAGTGGAGAAACCTACTGAATGTGGTGAGGTTAAGTTATAAACTTTTAATGATTCCTATACTTTAAAGAAGTGGAGTATCACAGGATACTCTTAGAAGATCACCTATATATGTGTGAAGACGAACGCTTCAACGAAACACTTATGAATCCAAGATGTTGTCCAGGGCCGAAATGGACACAACCATGAGAACCAAATGGTGTTAGGAAAGATGTTGTGTGGAAATTGTTGTTTTGGTTTACATAAACAACTAAACAGTTCAAGACATCGCGTCACTGCAGCCTAGTAAATCCGATAATATTCCACTAAGGAAGGTTCAAAGCCACAAGCTACCTCTCCTGATCCAATAGCTTTCCGTTTGAACTCTCTTTAGTGTCTGCATACTCATATGCATTTATTTTCATTCATGTAGGGGATTGTTGGAATCGGTTTTAAATAAATTAGGTTTTAACCCGATTTTGACCAATTATTTAAGTGGGTTCATTTATTCGATGTATGAAATAAATGAGATAAACGTCATCTATGCCGCGGGTAGATGAGTTTAACATTTTAAATTTCTCAAAACCAATGTCGGGTTAAATGATAAATAAATGCATGAAGTTGGCCAATTAAAATGCTTTTATATATGGAATATAAAAGGGTGGGAATATGGAAACATATTAAATGTTTGATTAGTTAATAAAGAGCTTCACCACTAATAAGGAGTAATCATGTGGAACTCCTTATGGTACATCCTAGTTGACCAAATCAATTTTGACTAGCCTTTGGCTAGCTCAGAAAGCATTGAGGACGGTACGGAGCACCGTCCGAGCCGGAGCCGAGCCCGGGCCCGTGCACATTGCACATAGTTGCATTGGGCTCTTTAGAGGCGCAATTTGCACTTCGCATGTACGCATCGTCGCGAGGTGCTTTGAGGAGCCTCAAAGTTTGGAAAATCGAACCATGGTTTAGTCCAGTGGCTTGGTGACGTGGTAGGACATCTCAATTGGCAGTGACTTGGAAGAATCATCCGAGCAGCAACACATGGCACTGATTGGATGCATCTATTCGATGACGGGGCACCGTGACTGGACACGACTGTCCAATGTGCATAGGTGTATGCCAAAGGGTGTGTTCATTCAGTCAGATGCGATCAGGACCATCATATTGCAATTGTTAACCATAGGGCGCGATCTGACGGTCAAGACTGATCTGGACCAGGGGTTGCACCCAGTCTGAAGAGGCACTAGAAGCTCTATATAGAGAAACCCTCAGAATTCATTTCAACACATCAGATTTTCGAATCTTACTTCAGATTTCTGCATAACTTTGTGAAAGAAAGTTTAAAAGCATCATATTGTTCGGTATACTTGCGATTTATAATGCAACTATCGCAAGTAGATTGTCGTTGTATCTTGGGAGATGATTGCCTTATTCCGTAAGTACCGTGAGCGGGGCAATCTCGTCTTAAAAAGAAAGAGTCCAACTTTTGCCTCAACATTTGCATTCATATCGAAACTCTGCTCGATTTTTTTAGCCATTCGATATACACCACCAACTTTTCCAACAGTCATGTCATCGTATCATCCCATTTAAGTAAATGTACCATTATGTCATCTATTATTGGAGTTATCTATTATTTGAGTCGTCATGTTATCGTGCCATCTACCATAGTAAGGGCATTATAATCTTTTAAAATCATGATATTTTTTGTAATTATAGAAAATATGGTGTTTTAGAGGGAAAATGATGTGAATTATATTAAAAACAATTACGTCGAAGTGATCCATTATCACCTAACCTTTTTATTATTTGGGTGGAGGGTTTATCATCATTGATCCGTAAAGAAGAAGCTCTCGGTCACATTCATGGTTGCAAAATTTGTATTGGTGCACCTATTATTTCACATCTTTTGTTTTTGGATGGTAGCTTCTTCTAATGACTTGTGAACAAACATCGAGTCAATCTATTAATTTTGATAAATCTGGAATCTTTTTTAGTAGTATCTGAAATCTCTTTTAGTAGTAATGTCCCTTTAAAACTTCAAGCTAATATTACATCGATTTTGCAAGTTTTCGGCACCTATCAATATGGGGAGATATCTTGGTCTTCCTTTTTTAATCGGGCTTAGCAAGAAGGATATTTTTATATTAAAGGATCGTATGTAGACTATAATTCAACCTTGGAGAGATAAAAATCTTTCTACTGCTGACAAATAAATTCATTTAAAATTTGTCATGCAGTCGATCCCTATTTACTGCATGAATACTTTTTTGTTGCCTTGTTCACCCGCCAAAGAATTACAGGGATCAAAGAAAATGATGGGAGGAGTATTAATTGGCTTTCTTGGAATCATATGTGCAATAGGAAGGAGAATGGCAGACTCGACTTTCGAATTCTCCATCTTTTCAATCTTGTGATGGTCGGGAAAAGAGGCTGGAACTTCATTATCAGTCCAGATATGTTGGCACTCGTACTTTCAGCGCAATATTTTTCATAATGGAGATTTTCTTGATGCTCCACTCGGTTATAATACAAGCATTATTTGGTGTAATATTTGGTGTTCTCAACCGTTGTTGAAGGCTAGATTTAGGTAGAAAATTGGAGATGGGTTGAGAATGGCGAGATCCTTTGGCTTCGTGCGACTGACAACTTCATATTGGAAACTCTAGTATCATCTGATTAATTATAAGATATCATAGTGAATGACCTGATAATTCTTGGTAGAAGGTAGTGGGATGTCGAAGTAATTTTTGAATTGCTTATATCCTATGATATAAATGATATTCTATCAATTCTACTTTGTCCACTTGGCTCAGTTGATAAGGAATTTGGCATTACAGTAAAAATGATTTATATTCAGTAAAGTCGGCATATAGGGTGGCAACAGATGTCATGTTTCCAGACTTGCTTACTACTATTCTTGGGTCTTGGCTTAGAATTTGGAAGTTACATATTCCTCCTAATATGCAAGACTTTGCTTGGCTAGTTGCTCGGCATTGCATCCCAAATAGATTTAACCTTAAAAGCCGAGGTATTGTAGTGCCATCCTATCGTGTTTGTTGTGATGGACTGGAAAATGAATGGCATTCATTTATATCTTGTTCATATGCTCGTTCATGCTGGAAAGAGGCAAGTCGTTCTTCTTTGATTGATTGTAATTCTGATGAGGCAGAAGGCTTTACTGAATGGTTATTTGTTCTTCTTGAAAAGTCATATAAAACGGATTGTACTAAAGTGATTATTGTTCTTTGGAGCATCTAGAAGTCTCGTAATGAAAATCTTTTAAATAACATTCAATGTACTTATGTCTAGACTGTTTGAACTGGTTTGGTGCTCTCTATGACCGAATTCATGCTAAGAGTCTTAGGGTTGGTACACCTGATGCTTCTATATCAGTTGTGCCTTGCTCAAATTGATATAAACCATCAGATACATTTGTGCAGTGCAATGTTAATGTTGTTATTTTCAATGAGAATAATTCTATCGACTTGGTACGTGTTCTTCGAAATGCTGTTGGAATGTTTATTGCATATGGTTCACAGTTATGTGAAGACATTCCATCTGTTTGAGAGTGTGAAGTCATTTCATTTCACGCTGCCATGCAATGGGTTCGTATTTTGGGTTATCAACGAGTCATATTTGTGATGGATACGAAAGAGGTAGTTATTGCTATTGGGAAATATATGGATGATCAGTCAGAGTTTGGTTATTTTATTCAAAGTTGTCATTTATTGTTTAAACAAATCAGGGCGGTCCTGGGGAGGTGCAAGTGGTGCCGCTGCGCAGAGCCCCCCACCGGCAACGGCCCATGATTTTTAATTTTTTTCCTGTTTTTATATATATGTATGAATTGAATATATAGAATAAAGGTTGCAACTAATAACAAAATCTTTGACTGGTGGAGTGGCTGGGGCAATACTTTACTGCTCAATGGTCTTTGAATTTTGATTTCGAATTCCATGCTAGAGCGAAAACACCTAACTTTTGTTGCCCTTTCTATCTTCTACCTAATTTTTTTCTTTGTTTTGTTTTCCTTTTTTCAGAAAATCCCTCTCAATCTAACTTATTCCTTTCTTTGATTTTTTTTTTCCTTTTTGCAAAGAATTAAAAAATTTAAACAACCATATCTTTAAGCTATCATTCTATCTTTCATATTTGCTAAATTTGTTTATTTTTGCAAAACTGAAAAACAAAATTGAAGAATTAAAAAAATACATGAAAATTAATTTTTCATAGCTAATGTATGAGTAGTTTATTTTTTTTTGTCTTTTATATTGAATTTGTAATTTACTTTAATGAGACTAAAATATTAAAGTTTGAGTATAATTTGTTAATACATGTCTTATTTAGTATGTTAAATCAATAAAATTACATTTTTAAACATTAAATTTGTTATTTTTAATTGTTTTTATGTAAACACAAGGGCCTCTCCTTTTTTTTTGCTCAGGCCCCTCGAAACCTAGGACCGGCTTTGAAACAAATCAATATATTTTCACTTTGATTTGTCCATAGATTACCCAATGGCGCGGCTCATGCTATGTGTTTTGCATGTTTTTGTGTGTGAATTTTGTGTGATTTCTATTTTTCGTATGAGTGATTGTGCGTATTTTTTGTGTCTTTTCGCCCTATTTTATATTATCATATGTTACGTATGGTATTTTTATTACTAAGGAAAGTCTGCTCGATTCAGAATTTTTAACTAAGGCAGGAGAATTCTGGGATTTTACTACTCGCAAATATTTTAACAACCATAAATAGAACCCGGGTGGCGCCTACCGACCTCAGCCTTCTACCTTGGGGGACGATAGTCGAGGCGTAGATGATACTGATAGATGAACCATATGATACACGTTCTGCCGGTCCCTTTGCCCCGGGCCCATCTTCAGCCCCGATCCAGGGCCACACCATTGGTTTGGATGTCGTCCTATCATGCCTTGAGTCTATACAAGGCAACTTCATCCATTTTCAGCATCAAATGGCTAACATGCAGCAACAGATGACCGACCTCCACACCCTCATTGAGAGATATGAGCGTCCAGATAAACTCACTTGACAGTCGGGTGCAGAATATCGAACAGAACTGGACACTATCTTTTTCGCCTCTCCACCCTCCACCACCTCCCGAGGATGATCAGGGATGTTTCTTTTTTTTTTTTCTCTTTCTTCTTATGTGTTTTTCTCCCTTGCATGCGGATGTTTTCTATTTTTGCATGTTATTTTCACTACTTTAGTTTTTCTATTTTTTTGTTTTCATGTTTTCTTCCAAATTTGGCTTTTGTAGGATCATCGATGGATGTACTCTTGACATTACTTAACAATCTCCGAAGTTTTCAGGGACGTATTTCATCTCTCCTTCATTTGTTACGCATTGAGGTCATTGCGTGTTTTAAGTGTGTGTGTGTGTGGGGGGGCTAATTCGTCATTGGTAATATAAGTTGATTGCTTGTAATAAAAATTTTACTTTGCCAATTAATTATCCCTAGTTTAATAATAATGCTATTTAGTTAACTCGAAATCGATGCATTACTTTGAGACTCAATCAGGAAATGACATTACAAACTTGATGCATAGGATTTGACTAAGTTATGAATTAACATTTATGATAAACGAGTTAGGCGATGGTTAAATAATACTCGAGGTTGTTGGGTATGAATTACGGGATTTTATTGATGTAAATTGAGTTAAAACTCTTATTTTTATTTTATGGATTACAAAATTGCTAGCCTTGCGGAAAAAAAAATCAAATGCAGTATAAGCGCCGAAAAAAAATGGCAAGAAAGAGCGCTAAAAAAAAGGAACAATCGAGATTATACTCCGCTGGTTAAACTGCTTAGTAACTAGGAGCATTCATGTGCCCCATGTTTGACTTTTACGTAAAACGACGGTTTAAACATGAGTATGGGAAACCACCCTAGGAGTATTTGGAAAACATCCGAAGTTTACACCTAGTGGAATAATATCTCGGGAAGTCCAAGCGAAAAAAAAGGCTAGTACTTACGTAATTTATGCATGAATATAAAGGTTGCGACTTTTGATACAAATTTGAAATTTTTGTAAAGAAAGCCAAACACTTTGAGTAACTGTTTAACTTTAACTAAGTGAGTTTATTGCGAAGGTTAAGAATCGATGAGGAATAATCCGAGGTGAATGGAACCTGATGTTATGGAAAAATCAATTTTCAAAATAAGCATTATATTTCTTGATTAAATTTATGGGCATTATTATTTGCTTGAGGACAAGCAAAAGGCTAAATGTGGGGGAGTTGTTTTGCATGTTTCAGTGTGATTTCTATTTTTCGTATGAGTGATTGTGCGTATTTTTTGTGTCTTTTTGCCCCATTTTATATTGCCATATGTTACGTATTGTATTTTTGGTTGTTTAATAGGTTTTCATAAAAAGAGAACTCAAAAAGGACTAAAACGGTCGAAACGGACATTATGGGCGAATGACGGTTGGGGAAGCCAAAGTTGTGCGCACGCACCTGCACGTGGCGCGCAACGTCAAGATTGACGTAAATGTGCGAGCCGCGCAACGATGCGCGGACGCGCACTCCGTCGGCAGGCAAGGCAGGCGCCCACGCGCGCACCAGCGCGCGCTAGACACCCGCACAAGGTGCCTGCACAAGGCATGAAGGCGGGCAAGCAGCACGGCGCGCACTGCGAGAATTTTCTAGAATTTTTATTCCGATTTTCCCTTTCCTTTTTGGATTCTTCCACCTTGTATAGGCTTAGGCTTATAAATAGCCCTTAGGGGATCCATAATTTCGTACACTCTCATTCATAGCACTTCTATACTTTAGTTTTTTGGTATTTTTCTCTTGCTTTCAACATTGGGATTGCTTGGATTCTTCCCCTTGAAGTTATTTTGCTTCTTAATCAAAGAGTAAGATTTCTTCATCTCTTTTGTCTGATTTCAATTGTTGGGTGATTATTATTGTTGCATGATTATGTTTATGATTGTTTTCTTTCCTTCAATTGAGATTATGATCTCATCCCCAAGCATGAACTAATTTTTTTGTTCTAGGATTATGATGATTTGATTTAAACAAACAATCACGAGTATTGATTAATTGATCTGCATTCCTGAATGAATTGTTTTACTTGTTGATTGATTGTTTGGCCAACTCTTGATTGTTTGAGGGGATAATTGAGATCGATCGAAGATATTATTCCTGGACTAAATTTGTTCAGGGGGTTAGATATGAATCAAAAATGTATTATTTAACCATAGGTTTAATGAGAATAACAAATTATGTTGGGATAGCCCTAATCTATAAATACGAGAGTTATCAGATCTAGACCTAGTCTTTACATGATTGTTATATTTGTTAACCGCATGATCAATTAATTGATATTCTGCTTGCAAGTTTGATGAGATGAATCCATAATCCTAGACTTTCTTCCATATCTTTTTCTCCAAGTTTATTCGTGCTTAGTTTTAATTCATCTTTTTAATTATTTTCTTTTAGTTTATTTAAAACCAACAAATCTATTTAGAGTGTTTAGGATTTATTTTCTGTCAATTGTGTTGCATAATAATTATTTGCCGGCTAAGTCTTCCTTGAGAGACGACTTGTGGTTAACTTGCTACCCTACAATTGATCTCGGTCTCTTACGAGGATTGTTAGACTTTATAGGTATTTAGCGGTCGAACAATATGGCGAGGGGCGCTCGTTTTAAAGCTAGTCCGTTTATTTGCTTTTACCGCTCCTGCTTTTTTGAATGATCCATTAAACAATTGTTGTAATTTATCTACCCCTTAATGCTATTTTATTAAAAAAAAACAAGTATTTTTTAATTATTTGTACATGTGTGTATAAAAATGAATTTAATATGAGTTTTAACTATCAGGTATTAAGAATAACTATGAAACTTAAAGAGATAGTTGATTAGAAGAGGCACGAATTAATGCCAAGATTCTGTATAAAAGTTCCTTCTGGGTAAATACAAAATATATGGAGGTTTTTAAAAAGGAAAATAGAAATAAAAATTGAACTTTTTTTTGGGTGGATTTGCCTTTTCTTAAGTTAGCCCGTAAAATATTTGAACTAGAAATTAAAGTAGAAAGTAATAATATTTGCAAACAAAATTGGTAAGATACGTAGGGTTTAGTAGATGCTACTCTTGGAGGAAATAGGAATACACCAGATATAGTATTAATTTACCGTAGATTTGCATACAATATACGTCTATTATGTGTGATTGTATATTTGTATGTGAATTTGTGTATATCCATAATAAATCTATGGTATTTATCTACATGAAGTATTTCTCCAAGTATAGTATGAATAAAACCGATACATGGGTTACACGTGTTAATTCATAATCATTTATATTGAAGTGAGTAAAGATATTTAAATTGCACAAAGTTCAACTAGTAAAACATAAATGAGCGATCAATAGTGCATGCATTTCTAATATTGATTCTCTATTAAATTCACTTGTCATTTTGCAAGTAAATAAGGATAGTTCTTCAATTGTGTAAGCATCAGAATCTAGGCAAAAACTTGTATAGGACCGTTTTACGGATCCTATTCCGTAAGACGGATTCTCAAGCAACCCGCCCGTCCGACCCGCCTGATTATTAAAAAAAAAAAAACTGCATATACTCCCCTAACAGGCTGGGCCCAACAGACCTAGTCCATGTCGCACGGGCCCGCCCGTCCAAGAGAACCAGCCCAAGTCGCACGGGCCCGCCCGCCCAAGAGACCCATCCCCAGTTGCATGCTTAATTAAAAAGTTAACAAATATGCTCCAGCTGGGAATTGAACCGAGGTCTATACCAAAGCAAAGTGTTATTCTACCACTAGACCACTAGTGCTTGTTGTGCATATTTAGTATAACCATGTATATAAAGCTTCATTATCATCCCTTAATTTTAAAACTTTAAATTCTCTGAATACAAAGTGATACTTTATCCGAAAATAGTGATACTTTTGGGTAATAAATATGATACTTTTAAGGTGAACATTGATACTTTAATTTTTACATATTCAAGAAATAAGATTTTTTGATGTATTTATTCATGTCTCATAGCTAATGTTTTTTACATTGAAAAACTGATATTTGTGCTGGAAATAATGATACATTTGATATTAAATATGATACTTTTATGATGGACAATGATATTTTAAAATTTTAAATTCTCTGAATAAAAAGATACTTTATATTAAAATAGTGATACTTTTGAGTAATAAATATGATACTTTTAAGGTGGACATTGATACTTTAATTTTTACATATTCAAAAAATAAGATTTTTTGATGTATTCATTCTAGTCTCATAGCTAATGTTTTTTACATTGAAAAACTGATACTTATGATGGAAATAGTGATACATTTGATATTAAATATGATACTTTCATGATGGATAATGACATTTTAAAATTTTAAATTCTCTGGAAAAAAATTGATACTTTATATTAAAATAGTGATATACTTTTGATAAGAAATATGACACTTTTAAGGTGAACATTGACACTTTAATTCTTATATATTCAAAAAATAAGATTTTTTATATTAAAATATGTGACTGTATTAAAAAAATGATACTTTATCTCAAAAAATGGATACTTTTACTCATAAAAGTGGTACTTTTAACTCTGTCATATTTATTTTTCTTTTTTCACTATACTGAATTCATACTTCGTGATTTATTTACAGAAATATGATACTTTATCTCAAAAAATGGATACTTTTACTCATAAAAGTGTTACTTTAGCTCTGTCTTATTTATTTTTCCTTCGTGATTTAAAGTATCATGTTTTTTAATATAACCACAAATTAGAAAGGAAGGAAAGAAGGAAAAATAAAAAATAAATATGATATAGTTAAAGTAACACTTTTATAAGTAAAAGTATCATATTTTTTAATACAGTTATAACTAGGAAAAAAAAAAAAAGAGGAAAAATAAAAAATAAATATGATGTAGTTAAAGTAACACTTTTATAAGTATCCATTTATTGATATAATGTATCATGTTTTTTTAATAGACTTGGGTTCGATTCTTAGCCTTTACATTTATGGGCGTTTTTTTTTAATTACCAGGCGTATTTATGAATGAGTTTATATAAATTGTTATGCTAAAATTACACAATAAGTGCTAGTGGTGTAGTGGTAGAACACCACCTTACCTCTCCTTAGGCGCGCAAGTTCAATTCCCCACAGAAGCGGATTGTTTTTTTTAAATAACAGGTGGGTGTGCTGGGCCTGGGGGCGGATGCCTGGGCTGACTGGGCTTGTCCGGGTGGGTCCAGAATCCGTCTTACGGAATAGGATCCGTAAGACGGTCCTACAGGAGACCTACTCCAGACTCTATTCTACAAAGTAAGCATCACAATTAACATAGTGTGAGATCTTGTCTAATTTCGTCGAATAAAGTTTTATCTAAACGAGTTTCATATACTTTTTGTCCCCTATTATTTAAAAGATTCCCTAATTGCTTTTTTTTTTGGAAACCAGATTCCCTAATTGCTTAGGACAACGTGGTAAATTTCATGTCACCCTATCTATGACCCTTAGATCAAACATACACTCATATGGGTATCTATGTATGTGTGATGATTTAAGAGTCATGAACCTATGTGGGTGGCCACCCACTTGGGTGGTGTGGAACAAACCGTACAACATCAAAGTTGTGAGTTGTGACGGTATTAAAATATTAAAATAGATACTCAATAACAATAAAAAGATGTCCCCAAATGAAACATTCACTTCTACCTTTTTTCTTTCAAAAATCAATTTCACTATTTCCGAATTCCGACCGTTACTGTTTCCGATAACGTTAAATAATTGGTACTTTTTTTTTTTTGATCGGATTAAATAATTGGTACTTAATTTGGCCCCATGTGGTCGACGTTTCTTATGACCGTTATTCTCTTGACTCTTGAAGAAGATGAACCATTTGTTTTATGTGACGAGCCGTTTTCTGCTTACCGACATACAGTTTTATTTATTATTAATTTCTTTTCTTTTGTAAATTATAATCCTAACTCTAGTCTAATCAAGAGGTTTGATACACAATATAATAATTGAATCTTGCATTTGAATTTTCCTTTTATGAGTTTATGTCACATTTTGTTGCCCTTTAAAATAATTAATGAGTTACGATCGATGTATAAAATTATCGGCTTAATTGAGACAATGATTGAAATTTAGATAGGATGGAATGAAATAAGTTAAATCTTGTTCGTAATTGGTATAAAACAAGTTGTACTTGATGTATTGTCTACTAATGTTTCGATGATGGACAAATGTCCAAATAAAATTAAATACTTGCACATATTTCATATTACCCGTTATGTGTCGCATCTTAAGTACAGGAGTCCATGGCTCTTTTGGATAAGAATAGTACATTGTGATCCGACTATATTTAGGGCCCCAAAATCAGGGCTGGATAAGGCTAAACCAGGAGCAAGAAGAAAATAGCTGTCGAAACATAGGAGGGAAATAAGGAGTCCGGAGTTGAGAGAATCGCAGAACTGACCTGACCTATCTGACAAGTATTAAGGACGACCTGACAGTCATTAACTATTTAAGATATTCGAATCCACCTTTTTGGTGATCAATGTGACATAAAGTAGTCAATGCGATCGACCTGGCGTAATTAATTGTCTCTTAGGTCATCCTGGCAAGCATTAATTGCCTCCTGGTTAGACCTGATGAGACATTAATCGCTTAAGATAGTTGACTTGACCGATAGTAAATATGATCAAGGTCAGGCTGACAACGAGTAATTAATATGTCAGGTCGGGAAAGTACGGTCTGGGCCTTAAAGAGTATAGCCAATTAAGGATCGACACATGGCATGCTTGGTGATACGTGTAAAATATACGTGCATTTATGGGCTTATTTTGATATATATTTGATACATTTGCATGTATATTCAGTGTGTTTTGGTTGGTTTTCTTTCTTGGGCGTGATACTGTTGGGTAAAATTTATGTGGAAAGGTTTCTGTTTTCAGAAAATGGCTGGTTTTAGTTTATGGTTTAAGTCGAGGCCTGATTTCGAATCAGTCTCCGCAAGACGAAAACGCCCCGTACACCGAGTGCTTACGGTTCCGGCGTTCGCCTCTAAGATACAACGACTTTTACGTCTCGAGTTTATAACACTTGGAAACTCGAAACACAGCGAACAACAAAAATTCGAACTTTGAAGCTTTGAACGAAAGGTAAAATCAATATGCTCGTATGATGCAAATGACAGGTTATTATCTGAGTTTTTCGTGTGTTAAATCATCTGCAGGGGCCTCAATATTATAGGCAATGAAGTGCCCGTCAGACGGAAAATCGCGTCAGCGTCGTATGATCGAAAAAGGCATATTTTTTTGAACAGACGCACTGCAGAGAGCAGCCGGGACAACGACGGGCGGCGTCGTCTTTGCCGTCGCGTGCTCAAACCGCCCGGCACCAAAGACGACCCAGGACGCACGGGGCGTGCGTGCGCCCCCGTGCGTGTAAGGCAGACTCTCGGCAGATAGCACGACCCGACCGCACGGCCGTGCTCCCATGCGTCTGGGCCGAAAGTTTTCCCAGTTGAACTCTTTTAATTAATTACAAAAATTAATTAAATCTATTTAATTAATTACAAAAATTAATTAAATATTTTAATGTTTTAAAGGTTTTGGTCCAAAAAGAATAAGGGCCTTGAAGCCCAAGCCCAAGCCCACGGCCCCGGACCGGACGGCCGGCCGGCCGGCCGGGGCGGCGGGCGGCAGGCAGCCAGCGTGTGTCTTTGACCAAACCCACAAGCATGTAGGTCCCTCCCCTTTAAAAACTTGGGTGCCCCCAAGGCCCAAACCCATTTGTCCAACTTAGGATAAATAAAGTGTGCAACTTTACCTCCTTTTTCCTATGTGGGATGGAGATCTCTCCTCCTCCACATTTCCCATTTTCCATACCATTTATTTGTATTAAGTGGCTAACTTCTAGCATTAATTTCTCATTCACCCGGAATCGGTTTCGAGAAATTCCAAATGCTATTCTCATCTACTCTCTAAGTAGAATTTTTACAAATAATTTAATTCCATTTTTCACAAATGGAAACCACTTAATTAATTGGTCAAAATCGGGTCAACACCCCAATTATCAAAGACCAATTCCAACAGATACTGCGTATTCTTGTAACTTCTTATAGGAAATTGAATTAAATTGGATAAAAAGTGATATCACGTTCCAAAGTATAGGTCAAGAGCTAAGGTACGAGCAAATATGTGAAGGAAAAGAAGCATGGACGATCGAACAAAAGAGAATTTCCTTCAAAAAACGTCCAAATGCGCTAACAGTTTCCAGCACTGGCAGGGTTTAGTATTTTGGTCATACCTTTCTCTACAAAATTGGTATTGAGGTGATTCAAGTGGTTATGGAAGCTAAGAGAAAGGGCTTCAACTTTCATGAAGACCCCAAGAGCAAATTTGGACTAAAACTAGTCACACGGGCGGACCGTGTGGGACCACACGACCGTGTGACCTGTCCGTGCAATGATGACATGTCTATGTGAAGTTGGGAAGAAACAGGGGACAAAAACAAATCGCACGGCCGGACCGTGTGAGAGCCACACCGCCGTGTGAAGTTACACAGCCGGACCATGTGACGAGCTGTGACAGATTTTTGTGTCATTTTCCCACTCAAACTCTACAAGTGATCTCTCCAAGCACCTATATAAGGGACCCAAGGGCTGCACGAAAATTACAACATCCATACACCATACAACACACCAGAATACACAGGAACACAAGATCAAATGTCTTCTGAGAGAGGATGGCTAGGTTTCAAAGAACACCACAAGGCCTTTCGCCTCTACCGAAGCACAAGAGCTTCGAAGGCTCAGAAAGAGAATCCATCCTGACAAGAAGGGGTTTTCTTTCTTAGTTTAGGTCTCTTGTCTGTGCTTAAACGATGTCATAATGTTGATTTTAAGTTTGTCTATGAATTTGTTATCAATGTTTGACTAATCTTTCGGATCTTAGGGCATAATCAAAACTGTGGATTCATGTTAAATTTTGGATAATTATTTTCTTAATTAATTAATGCATTCTATTTTATGAATTCGAGTGCTTATTCGTAATTATTTTTTATCTGATCAATAATTAGCATGTCATATTTGTTAATGCGAAATTCGGAAGATGAGTTCTAACAAAGACGAAAATCAAATTCAGACATAAACGTATGTATCAAGTCGGAGACCTATAACTGTTTGTGGGGAGTCATTCAATTCATAGATATTTTGGGAGTTAATAATAGTTGTATCGAGTCGGGAGACCTATAATTGTTATTAATCTACTGTTTATGCGCCGCCCGCAGGGGGAATAGACTAACTTAGGAATTGAACCCATAGAATTACATGAATTGGTTTTGTTAAACATTAATTGGTTTTAATATTGAAGAAACATATTGAGATTATGTACCTAAGGTTGCTTTCGTAGTTGTTGAAATACTTATGGGGTTCAAAAATTTATTTCTTTTTCTTTTATTTTTTGATTTTTCTAAGACTCGATATTTGGTCACTTCAATAAAATTGGAATACAATGTTATGAATACGATGTTATTATAGCCTAAGTATTTTGTAGTCAATCCCTGAGGAATACGACCTTGCTTGCCATTATCCTATAAACTACACTGTACACTTGAAGTTGTAAGATCCAAATATTTTTGGCGAACACCTGGGGGCTAGGTAAAACTATAAAAGGAAGAAGAATGTAAGTTTTAAACCACTTTTTTCATAGATTCACCTCACATTTACTATTTCATATCAATGTACCTATTTTCTCATACTTTTACTAACTTGATCATTGGAGTGCTAACGCCGGATCTCCTTCCGGTCGTCTATTGCAGGCTATAAAGGGATCAAGTTGGGAATACGATCGGATCTTGGAAACGAGTACTTATCAAGTGGCGCTATCTGTGGGAATGAGAGGTATATGACGTGAGAATGAGTACGAGTGGGAATGGTTCTAGGGGGAAGGGGATATTTGGATTAGGCTAGGAGTTGGATACGCCCGTAGGAGTAGCAGGAGATGAAAGCGAGAGGAGCAATATAACGCTGGGGGTGGTCTTAACCCCCCTGACGGGAGGACTACATATGAGAAATTTAAATCCTACTTTTGCGCAGGAGACCATTAATGTTACACGGGACCAGCTGTCGGATCTGGTGCAGGAGGCGGTGGGGCAGTTTGGGAGGGGACCTACAGTAGTAGAGGGAGGGGAGCAAGACGAGATAGGGCCTATTGCTAGGCAGGAGGAGCGTGAGGTTAGGAGAGAGGAAAGACCAACTGTTAGGCATGAGGGGGAAATGTTAGAGCTGGAAATATTACAGATGGATGTGAGAAGAAAGAGAAGAATGGCATGGCATGAGGTGGTGAAAGGGAATCCTGTTCAGGGAGGAGGTAATGGCGGATGAACTGCCCAACATCTTTAGAGCATTGAGTTGCGACTATGATGGGGCTAGCGACCTGTGGGAATACGTGTGCAGGTTCGAGAACTCTGCCCTATTACATAGGCATTCGGACGGGGTGAAGTGTCGGGTATTTCTAACTACACTGACCAAGTCAGCTCAACAATGGTTTAGCCAGTTGCCTGCCAACTCTATTGGCTCGTTTGAGAAGTTTAATTTGGCATTTTTGCATCAGTTTGCCAGTTCGACAAAGCACCAGAAGACGGCTCTGACGTTGTTTGGAAAAAGAAAGGGGAGCACGAATCATTGAGGGCTTATGTAAAGAGATTCACGTCGGCAGCCTTGGAAGTACCTTCAGCTACCCAAGAGGTGCTTTCTAGTGCTTTGTCCTAGGGGCTATGGGAAGGGGATTTTTTCTGATCGGTTGCTAAGAGATCTGCTAAAAATTTCGATGACCTCTTAGCATGGGCGGAAACGCATTTCAATCTGGAGGAGGCGCAAAAGGAAAAAAAAGGAGATAGGCCGAGAGAGAAAGAGGGATAGGGTGGATGTCCTTCCCGAGAAGCCCAAAAGAGCTTAGGAGTTTGATGGAGGACCTGGTTTGCTAAGCAGAGCGCTGGATGCTAGGAGGTATATGCCCCTGGTTGCACCTAGATCTTAGGTCTTGATGGCGACCGCGGGACACAAGGAGTTGCATTGGCCAGGAAATTACTCAACGGTACCCACAAAGCCTTGGTCCAATTTTTTTTTGAATTTCATGACTATGGACATACTAATGAAAAGTGTAGGCATTTAAGGGATGAGATTGAGCGGATGGTTAGGAAAGGGTAATTGAAAAACTGGGTGAGGTCGGATAGGGCCTCGGGAATGGCTGGAGGTTCACGTCAGTAGGGGGACAATCTATGGGGAGGTCTGGCGCTCCACCTCCCAAACCATTAGCCCTTCTAAGGGAACCATCCACATGATCATGGGAGGGCCAACGAACGGAGATTCTAATTGGGATATGAAAGCACATGATAGGAGAATTGGAGATGCTATATTGAATATCGAGGGGATAAGCTGCCCGATGTATCCTTCGGGAGATCTGATGGAGGGCAAGGTGGGGCAGTGCACAACGATACCTCAGTGATTACGACAACCATAGCCAATTTCGAGGTTGCCAGGGCTATGGTCGATACATGAAGTTTAGTAAATATTTTATTCTATGACACATTCTTGAGAATGGGGCTGGAATTGAATTTGATATCACCTACAATTCTGCCTAATAAATACCATAAATAAACAATCTGGAGCCGTTTATAAAGTCAACATAAATATACAACTTTGAAGTGCAAGTGTAATCAAGAATCAAACCTAATACTTAAGATGTGCAACTGAAAGACTTAGGCTAAATACAATAAGAATATGAAAGTGAAGAATAAAAAGTTTGCTTGTGTTTGTATTGCTTGTGTTGTTTTTTGTGTCTTGTTACTTCAATCCTTCATCTATTTATAGGAGAGGTCTTGAATTTGATTTTCAGACATAGGCTCCTCCTTGGAGATTGAAATCTGTAAAAAATTGCAAATCAAATGGAGATTATAGCTGTTAGAAATCAATCCCTTAAAATCATGAAAAGTTGTCTTCTGTGCAACAGATAGGTTGCTAATAAAATCTTAGGTCGACCGATTGACCTCTACTCCGATATTTCCGCTTTATGTCATATCCTAAGGTGTCTTTCACATTCAATGCGTGTTGGGTCTTCTCACATTTATACTTTACATCATATTCTAAGGTGTCTTTCACATTTAATGCAACATAGGTCTCATTCTAAGATAGACCTATCACTACAAAAGTAGGTTGTTTTAATCCATTAAGACCCATTCGTCCAACTAAGTTTAGCTCTACCATGTTTCCTCAATGGTCCAATCTCTTAAAGATGATTTGGTATACAGATATACAACACCGCATTGATGAAATGATAAGGCCCATATTTGGTGTCGAATCAATGATGCTTCTAAAAAGTAAGATTGAAAATTTAAGTTAGAAGCAAATATTCGGATAATGCATAGAAATATCACATATTTTAGGGATAATTACAAAAACACCCCTGAGGTTTGGACTAATTACAAAAAAAACCACAGATCTTTGAAAATTATAAAAAACTTCTTGAGGTTTGATTCCGTCTTATATTTTTCCCGGTGAATTTTTCAAAAATATTTCAAAAAATCCCCTCACATTTACAAAAATATTATAGCTACCCCCCTTAAATTTATGGCAAAATAAAACCTGAAGGGTTTTTTCTTATAATTAACCCAAACCACATGGGTGTTTTTGTAATTCCCCATATTTTATGGTAGAATAACAAGATTTATTTTCCAAAAACAATTATGATATTTGGCCTTTGAAAGCATATCATAATGCGTGAGAATCGTTCCAATCTAGATTCTAATAGAGTTTGTTACGCGCCACCACCGCCGATTTTTCATTCTCCGCCTATTATAAAGAGACAATAGCCCCAATTCCTCACCTCAATTCACCCAAAATCTTCAATCCTCTGTTCTCATTTAGATCGTCCTAATTTAAATTTATCCATATACTCGAAGATGTAGATCTTCGTAAGAACCCTAACCGGGAAGACAATCATTGAGTCAATGGGGTTGGTCATGCCACCCATGTCTCTAGGAACTTTTCCAGCTCAGAAAACGCGAATGATAACTCTCCTTGTGGTTGATATTTATTCTACTTATAATGTGATAATTGGTAGACCTACCCTCAATGCATTTCAAGCTATTGTATCTACTTTCCATATGAAACTCAAATTCGCGGAAGGGAAAGGTGTAGGGAAGGTTGTGGGGGATCCACAAGTAGCACGAAAGTGTTATGTGTAGGCGGTTAGGAAACGCGAACATAAAAAATCAAAGCGGAAGGTAGTCGAGTTAGAGAAGGAGACAAAGCCCATTAAGATATGGAAGAAGGAGAAAAAAGACGACCCAAATATCTCGAGTTTAAGGCCATATGAGGAGTTAGTGACGATATCAATAATACCTGGGGATGATGCAAAGGTTACTATAGTAGGTGCACAGTTAGGGCCCGAGCTAACAGCTCAAATCATACAATGTTTGCGAGAGAATAATGATGTGTTCACGTGGGATACGCAAGACCTTCAGGGGGTAGATCCAAGTCGGGTGACCCACCAGTTGAACGTGGACTCCGGTAGGAGACCTGTGAAGCAAAAAAAGCGGCCGTTTGGCTATGATAAGGATAAAATAATACAGGAAGAGATGGAAAAATTGCTAAAGGCTGGACATATTAAAGAGATTCCATTCCCCGAATGGCTATCTAATACAATGTTGGTACCAAAGTGGGATAAATTCCGAATGTGCATTGATTTTCGCGACCTAAACAGAGCTTTCCCTAAGAACCATTACGCTCTGCCTAGGATTGTCCAGCTGGTAGATTCAACCGTGGGATACGAGTTGTTGAGTTTGATTGATGCATATCAAGGATACCATCAGATCAGGTTAGCCGAGGAGGATCAGAAGAGAGTGAGCTTCTTAACGTCATTTGGGATATATTGTTATGTGGTCATGCCATTTGGATTAAAAAATGCTGGGGCTACTTACCAGAGGCTGATGGATAGGATGTTCAAAGGGCAGCTGGGCCGCAATATGGAGGTCTACGTCCATGACATGTTAGTAAAAGTAAGCGAGCAGAATCTTATACTCAAGACCTGGTAGAAACTTTCACGGTCTAAAGAAAATTTTGGAATGAAGTTGAATACAACTAAGTGCTCGTTTGGGGTTAGGTCGGGAAAATTCTTAGGGTACATGGTAACGGAAAAATGGACTGAGGTTAACCCATAGAAAGTAAGGGCTATAGTGGAAATGGAGTCACCAGCAAGCATTAACAAAATTCAACAACTGACTGGGCAAATAGCCGTCCTCAATAGGTTCATATCCAGGTCGTCGAAAAGGAGTCTTCCATTTTTCAAGATATTAAGGAAGGCTAAAAATGAATGGACAGAGGAGTGTGAGAAGGCTTTCATAGAGCTAAAAGCGTGCTTGGCCCAACTACCATTGCTCACTAAGCCGATGGCATGGGAGGAATTATACTTATACATGTCAGTAGGGGAGGGTGCCGTTAGTTCGGTATTGATAAGAGAAGAGGGAAGTAAACAAATGCCAATCTACTGTATCAGCAATGTCCTTCAGGGAGCGAAATGTCGATACTCTGATATCGAGAAGGCAGGGCTGACATTGGTTACCGCGGCTCGCAAGCTCAGACCCTACTTTCCATCGCATAAGATAATAATCCTTACCAACCTGCCCTTAGGACATATAATGGATAAACCTGAGGTGTCGGTCGTATGATTAAGTGGGCAGTTGAGCTGGGGGATTTTGATCTAGAGTACCGACCCAAAGTGGCAATCAAGGCTCAGGTCTTGGCCAATTCTTTTGCAAGAAATGGAAGTGGTGGAAGAAAAAAGGCCTTGTGGCTGTTACACATGGACGGATTGGCTTCGATAAGCGAGAGTGGAGCAGGGATAGTATTAATAAGTCCTGGGGGCAAGGACCTTGAGTTTCTATAAGATTTAATTTCAAGGCATCTAACAATGAAACAGAGTACGAAGCTTTGATTAGAGGATTGAAGATGGTGATAGATCTGGGCATCATGGACCTAAAAGCCTACTCCATTTCTATGCTGGTCACAAATCAAGTCGCAGGGAATTTCGAAGTTACGGAGGATGGCATGAAGATGTGCAGGTCATTTCAGAGATGATCAATAAATTTGAAAAATTCAGATTAGAGCAGATTCCGAGGGAGGATCTGCCCAAAATAACCAGCTTTGCCAAATAAGGAGGCACGCGGAAAATAACGATCTTGTCAGACGCATCCCCCAGTATTGGGTTGGAAATTATTGAGATAGGCGAAGTGGATGATTGGAGAGTGGACATACACAAATATCTTAGTAATGTAGAGTTGCCAAGTGACAGGAAAAAGGCAGAATGGGTTTGAGCCAGGGCTGTCCGATTTCGTTTAATTGGGGACGGCTGTATAAATAAGATTTCTCATTACCCTACCTCAGGTGTTTGTCTAAAGAGGAAGGCATGTACGTATTAAGATAAATTCACGAAGGAGCTTATGGGGCACATCTGGGAGGTCGAGCTTTGGTAGAGAAGGCAACCATGGCTCATTATTTCTGGCCTAAGTTGAACGAGGACGCGAAAGGACTGGTGAAGCAATGTAAGAAGTGTCAGAAACACAATTCGTTAATCCATCAACCAGCCAAAACACTTGGGGTGATGAACTGTAGGTCCCAAGGGGTGTGAGTAAGGTTTAGAAGGGGGGGGGGGGTTGAATTAACCTTACCAACTTTTATATTTTAGTCCTTTTAAAATAATACAGATTTAATTACACAACTGAGTCCTTGAGGGACAACTAGGTTAGTTAACCAGCAGAGTTAGCCACTCAACAGACTCGATTGAGCTGTTGATAGAATAACTCAGCTGTTTAGTCTAAACCTTAATTTGATTGTGATAAGATTTTCAGCGGAAGACTTAACACCCTTGAATTTGGTTTAAGTTTGTTTTAACACTTGGTTTTAGCACTTTGTTAATTACCAGTTGGATAGCAAATTATCAGCAGATATAAAATGATATGCAGAAATTAAATGTTGAAATGTAAATGACACAATAATGTTTATAGAGGTTCGAAGATGAGGTAATTCTGTAGGTCCCAAGGGGTGTAAGTGTAAGGTTTAGAAGGGGGAGGGGTTGAATAAACCTTACCAAATTTTCGATTTAGTCCTTTTAAATATTCAGAGTTGATACTACACAGCTGTGTCCTAGGTGGACAACCAATTTAGTTAATCAGTAGAGTTAGTCTCTCAACGACTCAACCGAGCTGTTGATGGAATAACTCATTTGTTGGGTCTAAATTAACTCAATCGTGGTTTGTTTTTCAGGAAGACTTAACACCCTTAAGTTTGGTTAAACAAGGATTTAGTGCTTGGTTTAGTACTTAGAAATTATCAAGTGGATAGCAAATTTATCACAGATTTAAACAATTAAGATGCAGGAATTAAAGTCTTTGAAATGTAAATGACACAATGAAATTTTTATAGAGGTTCAAGATGGGGTAATTCTTCTACTCCTTTCTTCTCCAACTCCTGGAGGAATCCACTAGGTATTGATCAAGATATACAAAGTGGTAAGATCCAGATACAAGTCTTGATCACACAAGTGACTTGATCCTTTGGGACTCGATCTGGAGACGCCTTGATCACTCGGTGGCTTCTCGACGACTCAGCCTTCTTCACAGGGGCTGCCTTGCTACTACATGCCCACTTGCTCAAGCTCTTTGGATTTGATCACGAAGCCCTCCAAAAGCTTAAGACTTGGTTCGACCTTGAACCTTCCTACAATCCTTCGTGGAATGTAGACCCCTTGATTTTTCGAGTATTTTCCTCTTCAACCGATTGAAGTTATCTTTCCTTCACGGTGAGTGTTAGATTGATGTTCGTAGTGTAGGCTTGAGGATTGAGAATATTTCAGGTTTCAGTTCTAATAATTGCTTGAACGTTTTTGGTTCCGGTCCGTTACCCTTCTCAAAATCATTTCTCGGCCTTTTATAGTGATCTTTCAAAAATTTGCCCGTTGAAGAGATAGGCTTATTTTTGAAAGTCACTTGCGATCGTTGGCTTGTCTTGTTGATCCTTGGAATTGCCATTTCCTCGTATGAATTGTTTTTCTTTTTCACCTTTTCGAGTTCGACACGGTGTAGTGCTTCCCATTGGTTCATTCCTCTTGCACGCTTTCTAGGATCGAGCACTCGAGAGAAAGGTGGTATGGAGATATTACTTGTTTAAGTAATTCTCTTGATTCTCGTGCAACGGATCTTTTGATTATCTCGACTTGACCGCATTTCTTTGCTTTCCCAGGTGACTTAGAGTCGCCTTCCAATCATTGGATGACTCTTCGTCACTTCAACTTGAGACTTGGCTTTTCTTGAGTTGACTTGGATCGATACTCCACTCACCGCATCTCACCGCTTCTTCAAAGAGAGTTCCGTCTACTCTTCTTTGCCATACTCAAATTGTCTCGCAATGAGTCTTCCTTCTAGTCTCCAGTTGTCCTCTTGCATGTTTGGGCGTAGGCCGACTTAACTCGCTTGACCCACCCTATTTATTACAATGCATTTTACAACAAGAATGGGGTGCCAACTTCCTATTCTAAGTTTTACATGGCATTCATCAAAATCTAAACAATAAATTTCCTAACAATTTCCCCCTTTTTGATGATGCCAAAACTTAAACCATTCAAAAATGCAAATAGCAAAGATATATACAGATAGTGTATTCACATAGAATGTATGCGTAGAATCAATCTTTTTATTGATCATAACATTCTTGTTCTTTTACACAATGTTTACAAGGTGTATCGAGCAAACATTTGTCTACGAGAAAATAAAGAATTTATAGCTTTATTGCGTAAAAACTTACATAGTATGTATTTACATCATAAAATACATGAAGGGATGGACAACAACACTTCATCTCCTTCATTTGTCTCCTTCTTTTTCATCTTGTTCAAAGATCTTCGCTTCTTCTTCTCTTTTTCTCATCGTCACCGCCTTCTTCTTCTTTTCATATGCCTTCCTGGCAGCCTTCATCTCTTCTTAATCTCTCTTGTCTTTCCTCCCATAGCTGAGTTTGTCTCTTGTTTTCTTCTTCTATTCTTTTCGCATACTCAAGATTACTTTTAGCCACTTGCAAATTTGCTATTTGGTCAAGACCATTAAAGAGATCCCTCCTTTCTTGCCGGATCTACGTATTCAATGTGTTTGGGCAGAGGCCCCAGTCCGAAACCTCTTCCTCCACCACCGCTTCTTCCTCTCTACCTACGGGCGTGTATTGTCTCGGGGTCTTCTTCTTTCCGGTGAGTGACCAGCGGAGTGACCAAAGCAGAGTGATCGCGTAGTAGTCGCCGCCTATCGCCTTCTTCACATAACGTGAGACCCTTTTCCCAAATACAAGTACCAAGCTTGAGCCATAGACATATTTGCAAATTATCATTCAGATGCGAACGCGTTTTAAATTCATCAATCGATCGTGGCTCTGTCCCGACATCCGAGATGGCATAAGTGTCTCGTCTCTTGGAATGCCTCCATGTTATTTCAAGATGTTCATAACCCGGGCATCCATTCTTCCTTCCACTTCCTCCATCCCCGCTTCAATTGTCTTTCTCTTTTCAAACCATAGATATAGCAGAGTGTTGGAGTGGCAGAGTCACAGGGAGTTTGTGCCGATAATGTCACCGTGACAAGACCTTGTTGGGGGTTTGTGCAATCATCAAGGTCACATCTTTCGATCCTTCCCCTCAACATATTTTTCTTTCTTTTGTTTCAGCCGCTTCCTCATTTGTCTTTCCCTTCGCATGTTTGATCCTCTTTTTCGGCTTCAGATCTCTTCTGTGCTTTAAGGTATTCCTCTTTCCCCTTTTTGGCATCATCAAAGGAGAGAGGAACTCGAAACATATCGAAAGCAGGAAGTCGAGCCTCACGATAGTCGAAGTTTCGTCTCGAGTCTGCTGCGGAGTATGCAAAGACGAAATTCGGATCGAGTAGCGTTGGACTCTCTGAAATTAGCTTCATCTCAGCCATGAGAAGGCTGAATTTTCTATTCATGTTTTCTTCCAAACGCTCGTAGATCACTCTTATTTTGCTCACGCAGCAGCCTTTATCTCGGCAGTGTGAGCTTCATGCATGTGCTCAATGTGTTCTCTCAACTTCGTTTTGCATCAAGATTCTCGCTCTCCATACCAGACTTGTTGAACAATGTCCGAAGTATCTAACTTGTTCCACACGCATTGTTTTTCTTTGTTGCCACCATTCCCGATCCCGATTGTTATGCCTCTTAAGTCAGCAGAAGATTGGCATCTCGATGTCCATCGCATGTCCATAGAGGCCTCGATGCTTCTCCATCCGTTCAATCTCAAGCAAATAATGCCTTGAACACTTCGGACTTCACCGATTCTTCCGTTGCGGTGATGGCCATGCAGCGTCAAAGTCATAATCACCGAACAATGGTACCGATGGAATAACAAAGAGCTGGTCTATGGAAGCGCACGTTCGTTCTCACGATTCTTGGTGAGGTCGGGTACCTCCAGGGAGAAAGGAAAAGATTCTATAAAGGAATCATCACGCCAACCGGTATTTGTTCAATGATGAGAGGTGCGCATGACGTTCCTTTTGGAGTCGAACTCGCGCTGCAGTGGGGAGCCTGTGCGAGTGGACTCTGTCTCGGTGGGGTCTATTGTGAAGTGGACCCACTTGCCGAGCCTCGTTGTCTCAACAGCCTTCGTTGGTCTGTTGGTTTCTCCAATTGAGTGGATGGTCCTCGGCCTTATCGAAGCGTCATCGGACGATGATGAGATTTCCTCGGTGGCTCATCATCAAAATTAAAGGTTTGACGAGTAGTCTTGGGATCGACTTGCTCGTGCTTGGAACATCCGCAATGTTGAGTCTTTTGGAGTCATCACGGGGATAACTTAGCTTCTTCGTCGCTTTCCGATCCCGAGAAAGGTTACATCGGGATTATCCTGGGAATCATGAAGCGCGCTTATCTCCTTTTTCGGATGGGTCAATGATAGCGGGAGGGATGTTCTCTACTTCAGCTTCTTTACCCCGGAAGTCTCAACCTCCCGTGGGCCTTCATTACCTCCCCGCAGCCTCGACGCGCACGAGGCCTGGACCTCCCTTTCGCAGTGTCACTGTCTTAGGGTCTTCGTGGCGGCATCCATTGGAGTCTCAACCCCATGGATTGCACTTTCATCGCCTGCAGTGTTAACTCCTGTGGTCTGTTCCTTCCTCGTGCCTCGACCGCATCGCCAGCGTCATTAGCCTCAGAGAGAGTTGGCACCTCACCAAACGATCTCAATCGCCCGAGCTTGATGACAACTTGCTGTTCGTTTAGTGTTTGTACTTCCTCCACTTCACCTCCTGGATTCGTTGTTGAGTCATCCGCAGATTCTCCGACCTTGCCGCAGGTGGAGGGAGTTTCCCCCCACCGGGCGCACCACCGGTGAGTGACTTGGAATGGGGTCACTCATCTCCGGACTCTACTGTTTCTATTGAGTGTTCAGTAGTTGGGGGGTGGTAAGACACCTTCAATAGGGGTTGGCTCGACCGGGGTCCCCACTATCCCGATTTCATCGCCATTTCCTTATTGCTTCTTCCGAGTGAGTTTGGGAAGTGGTGGCAAAGAACAACGTGATGGCGATTTCTTTGAACCACTCCCATTGGATCAATTTCGGTGTGTTCGAGGACTCTCCTGGTCCCTCCATCAATCTTTGCTCGTGAAGGATTAAGGTTCGTGCAATGCTTGCTGCATTTGCAACTCTTCGCGGGCAAAGAAGAGTCCGGATCCTCATCATCACAAATAAGACATCAAGGAGAGGATGTGTGTGTTACGCGGGGTGCCGGAGATAGGGCGTATATCTTTGGCCTTCTCACGTGCCTCGGCCTTCCTCTCGCTGTTTTTTCCTTCTCCTTGTCCTTGAAGATCCGCAGGATATCCGTGCGAGCTTGTCTTCATCCGATCTTTGAGATCACAAGTGGTTAGGCCAAGGAAGTTTAACAGATTCCTCTTCTTCTTCTATAAACTCGGGACGTTGGAACTGCTCCCTTGATTTACTCAATTTCCATTTCCTCCACTCACGACGATTTTGGATGTCCGGGTAAGGTGGAGATAGGATCATCATATCGCTTATCAGCTCTATCAACTTCTTCTTGTGTCTCACCGCACGGACTGACTATTTCTTCAGTTGCCTCTCATTGGTCGCTTCAAAGCAGACTTAGTCATTGTTTCATCAATTACATCTGGGACTCGATCGCTTCAAAATAGCCGTATTTGTTCCGGTGAGTGGCCGACTCAAGAGGTTTTTCAAGCTCGGAGCGCTTGATGATTCTTCTTCGTCTTCTAGTTTGTACCGCAGGGATTTCTCGGTTCGAGACGCTTTTCTTCGAGTCTTGGGCGGCGGGGGCGGTGCTAGTGTTTTCTCCCGAGGAGCTGGCCATCTTGGCTTATCGCTTCTCCTCTTTTTGACGATCGGAGAAGGTATTTGAGAGTCCTTCTCTCACCGGGCTGGGGCAGAGACACGACGGGCAGGGGCAGTGACTCGCTGCAGGGGCATGAAACACGATCGCAGGGGCAGGTGACTCGCTGCGCAGGGGCAGGAGCAGAGTTTGACTTTCTTTCTTTGCAGAGCAACAATCTTCTTAGCTTAGCTGCAGGGAAGCTTTCTTCTTTGGTGGAGAGGAAACAATTTGTATCTTCAGTGGTCAGTGATTCCCCCTCACTCGTGTCGCCTCTCTTGGCGTAGGCTCTCTGTGTGCGGAGAGGTTTGATCTCGAACATCCTCTTGTTAACATGGAACGCCTTTCCATGTCTAAGAGGGACTCCTTTCACCTCCATCATCCGCCAATCACCAGGCCATACCCTAGGGATCCTCCAAATGTGCCATCTTCCTTGAAGGATTTGTTCCTACATTCTCGGCATAGTATGCCGTCAGACAAACTCATCCGATTTATTTTCCTTTCTTCAATGATCGCCGCCATCACGATCAACTTTGCTTTTTGATTGGTCAAAGTCGCCAAATTTGATGTCAATGCATTTGGCAACTATGTCCAACACTTGTGATAATCCTCCTTGATCTCTTTTTTTTGTGTAAATTATTTTATCAAGATAGTCGGGCTTGGCTATTTCTTCCAAGCAAAGCCAGTTTACATCGCCTTCGCTAATTTCCGATGCTCCTTCCGTTGGTAGTGAGCAGTGTTCACCAAATCCTCGCGAGAGATGGTGAGCCGCTTTCCGTGAACAGATGACTTTATCCCTTCATCGTGAATCTCAAAGCATTCACGTAGAACGCATGCGACCTCCTCCACATAGGTCATCGGATATTCCAAAGATCGTAAACGATTTCAGCCTCGTGACGCGTTTCCAATTTCTCAGCGATTTTCTTCACTAGGGTGTCATCGGACCCCTGTTTCACCATGCCGCCGAAATCCACAAAGAGACCCGGTGTGGATTTGCTTTCCTAACTTGACAAAATCATAGGTTGGTGCCATTTTTCAGATTTTATCGAAGAAAACTTAGAGATTGATTTGAAGATAGATAGGGTTTTGAGAAGATTTTTGCCTTTGCTTCCGAGAGAGAGAAATGAACAGTTTTGGTAGTGTGAGAGAAACGGACGAAAATGGTTTAAGTATGGTTTATGAAAGGACGTCTTGGTGGTTTTTGAAATGTGATCGAAATCAAAGGTTTAGATTTTGCACGCCTATTTAGCATTTAATGTCTCGTATTTAATGCGACATCATTTATATCCAATCATAAGCTTGGTGTGCGGCTTTTTATCAGTACACATCATCATTATCTTCGATGTCATTCTTAAAAACATTCCCGCTTAGCAAAAACGATGCGTTTTTGTCACTTTGCTCATAAGTGACTCACCTTATCCCTTAGCCGATTTAACTCTCCTTCTCACAGCTTCTCCTAGTGACTCAAACCTAACAAATGACTTGGTAGTTGTCTTTCCAATACTGGTGATTTACTTAATGATTTGTGAGTTCAAACTCTTTTTCCCTTTTAGTGTTCCATTTCTTTTCTTTGATTCTTCCGAGTGTCACCACCAATTAACCCTAACTCATGTTTGAGTTCTTCAAATCTTGACTCACATAATGGTTTTGTGAAGATGTCACCAATTGTTTATCGTTGAGATATATTCCAAGATGATGTCCTTCTTTTAACATGATCTCTTATGAAGTGATATCGACATCGATATGCTTTGTTCTTGAGTGCAACACAGATTTTGAGTGATTGCAATTGCACTTGTGTTATCACACATGATTGGAATTTTTTTCCTCAACTTCATAGTCTCTTCTTAGTCTTTGTCTCATCCATAGGACTTGGGCACAACAATGTTGCCTATGTATTCGCTTCACCAGAGGTGGCTATTGAATTTTGCTTCTTGCTAAACCAGGAAATCACTGTTTCTAGCATTTGACATGCGCCGAGGTGCTTTTTCATCAACTTGCATCTAGCATAGTCGAGTCCGAATAGCCAATTAGCTTGAATCCACCTTCCTTTGGATACCATAAGCCAACTTCTCGCTTCCTTTCAAGTATCTCAATATTCTCTTCTTCTTTGTCATATGGCTCTCTTTTGGAGCAGATTGAAATCTAGCACATACACCTACAACAAAGGTGATGTCCGCCTACTTGTGAAGATAGAGCAATGATCCAATAAGTGCTCGTATCTTGTTTGATCTACAGTGCTTGCCATCCGCATCCATGTCCATTTTGATCGATGTATTCATTGGTATTTTCACGTAAGACTTTTCTTCCATACCAAATTTCTTCATTAAGTCTCTCGGTGTATTTTGTTTGACTTATGGAATATAAGCCCAAGTGGCAAAGGCCTAGAACTCAACAAAGGCCATTCCAAAAGTATAAGAGCTTTCATCAAAGACACA
Source organism: Rehmannia glutinosa (assembly GCA_016081115.2). Classification (NCBI taxonomy): domain Eukaryota; kingdom Viridiplantae; phylum Streptophyta; class Magnoliopsida; order Lamiales; family Orobanchaceae; genus Rehmannia; species Rehmannia glutinosa. The sequence goes on from JABTTQ020003231.1 coordinate 52,143, forward strand.
CATGCACCTAGGCACTACACTCAAAAGCACCATAATTACCCAAAGAAGGCGATTGCTAAAACTTATACACAGGCATACAGACAAAAAAGACAGCTTGTATGAACCTAGAATCCCCAAGCAATTTGCCAGGATTAATTATGATTATGGCATCGATAGATGGCAACCCTTAGAGTCAAATCATTTGGCTATAAGTTGGTTGGATCATCTTACAATTCTAACCCCTCAGACCTGCAGGACAAGTATGGGTACCTAAAACTTAATTTCCTTGATTGCAGTTCAAGGAACAGTGAGTGCCAAGGAACCTGGTACATGGATAGTGGTCATTCGGACATATGACAGAAATAAGAGAAATCTGTCAAAATTCAAGGAAGTCAAAGGAGCCAAAGTCATATTTGGAGGAAATGAAGCTCCTGGTGAAATAAGAGGCATTGGATCCATCAAGAGGAATGGATTAGAAATCACAGATGTTGCATATGTTGAAGGACTCAACTTCAACCTCGAGTATCGATCACCGTGACAAGGGCTACAATGTTGGATTCAACATGGGTGTATGCCAAATCAAGGATATTGAATCAAATGAAGTTGTCTTTGCAAGGAAATAGAGAAGAATATGTATGTAGTGGATTGGTCAACCGCAACACCCAAAGACTGCTCTACTAGCAAAGAGCACAAATTGAATCAAGTTAGCCGTGGCACAAAAAGCCGAGTCACCCGAATTTCAAAACAATTAACAAGCTAGCAAGAAGTCATCTTGTAGAAGGACTTCCGACTCAAGATACAAGAAGGAGAGTATATGTGATGCATGTCGAAGGAAAACAAATCAAGTCGTCATTCAAAGAAAAGACATGCCCATCCTCAACAAGAATATTGCATCTACTTCATATGGATCTATTTGGACCAGTGGAACCAAAGAAGCACAAGTGGAAAGAAATACACCTTGGTGGTAGTAGATGATTACTCAAGATATACATGGACAATATTCATGTGCAAGAAGAAAGAAACTCTACAAAAACTACCACACGGTGATGAAGAGAATTCAAAATGAGAAGAGTCAAACCATTATCAAAATAAGATCGATAGAGGAACCGAGTTTGTCAATGGAATAATAACTCGATTGTATTGAGAATGGTATTGGTCATGAACTATCGCCAGCAAGGACTCCACACAGAATGGAGTTGCGAGAAAGAAGAACAGAACCCTCAAAAAGCAAAAGAAGGACCATGTTAGTCAAGCGGGGTTACAAAAAGATTTTGGGTCAAGCAATTAACACACTTGCTACACCCAAAACATATGTATGATAAATAGACAGACTAACAAAGACTCCTATGAGATCCGGATGGAAGAAAACCAAATGTTGCATATTTCAGGATATTTGGATGTAAATGCTTCATCCACAACAATGGCAAAGACAACCTAAAGGCTTTTGATGCTAAGGTCGATGAAGGTATCTTTCAGATACTCACCAAAGTAAAGCCTACGAATACTCAATAAAAGAACTATGGTTACGAAGAATCCATTCATGTAGTATTCGATGAGCCAAATGTAAATGGAGAAGACATTGAAGAGTCGGTGATAAGTTGAAACATCCAATCATACGAAGAGTCCCTACGCTGGAAAGTCAAGCCGGGATTATCAACTCGAGAAGAAGATGAGATAGTGAATCTCAAAAGCACTGAAAATTTGCGCCTAAGTGACCACGAAAGAGCTAACCACAAAGAACACAATCGCAAGTCGATCAATCCGCCTAACTTACTCCAACCTAATGTAAGATGGCCGAGAGACCATCCACCGTAACTTATCATTGGAGATATGAGATAAGGTGTCAAAACAAGATCCGAACTCAACAAGAAGCTATGTTCACATGCTTCATTTCGCAAATAGAGCCAAAAGATGTGTCACAAGCATTGGATGACACACATTCGATTCAAGCTATGCAAGAAGAGTCAATCAGTTTGAGAGAAATAAAGTATGGGAACTAGTGCAAAGACCCATACATCAAAATGTTATTGGAACCAAATGGGTATTCGAAATAAGATGAACGAGGAAGGTTCTGCGGGGTAAGAAACAAAGCAAGACTGGTAGCCAAAGGATATTGTCAAGAAGAAGGGATAGATTTTGATGAAACATTTGCCCTCGTAGCAAGATTGGAAGCTATAAGGATGTTTCTTGCCTATGCACGACTCACAAGAATTTCATTGTATATCGATGGATGTAAAAAGTGCATTCCTAAACGGTTTATTGGAAGAAGAAGTATATGTTGAACAACCTCCAGGATTTGAGCGTAAGACTCTTGGAGACAAGGTATACAAACTCAAGAAAGCCCCGTATGGATTGAAACAGCACCCGTGAGCATGGTATGATACCTGTCACAATTCCTAATCGAGAATGGATTCACAAAAGGAAAAGTAGATAGAACACTTTTCGTAATTCAAGACAAGAAGAGTATACCGCTTGTTCAAATATATGTGGATGACATCATCTTTGGATCCACTAACAAAGAGTGTGTGAAAAATTCTCAAACCTCATGCAAAGCAAATTTGAAATGAGCATGATGGGAGAGCCGACATTTTTCCTGGACTTCAAGTGAAACAAATTGAAGGATGGAACCTTCGTAAGTCAAACAAAATATACCAGAGATTTAATGAAGAAGTTTGGTATGGAAGAGAAGTCTTCGTAAAAATACCAATGAACACATCACCAAAATGGACATGGATGCAGATGGCAAGCCTGTAGATCAAACAAGATACTGAGCACTTATGGATCATCTGCTTCTATCTCACAAAGAAGCAGCCGACATCACCTTTCTTTGTAGGTGTATGTGCAAGATTTCAATCGCTCCAAAAGAGAGCCATATGACAAAGAAAGCCTAAAAGAATATCGAGATACTTGAAAGGAAGCCAAGAAGTAGGCCTATGGTATCCAAAGGAAGGTGGATTCGACTAATTGGCTATTTAGACTCGACCACGCTATTTGGATGCGAGTGCAAAGAGGACAGAAAAGCACTTCGTGCACTGTCAAATGCTAGGAAAGACTAATTTCCTGGTTTAGCAAGAAGCAAAACTCAATAGCCACCTCTACAGGCGAGAATACACATAGTTGCGGGCAAATTGTTGGCCCAAGTCCTATGGATGAGACAACAAATTTGAGAGACTATGAAGTTGAAGAAAAAGAAATTCCAATCATGTGTGATAACACAAGTGCCATTGCAATCACTCAAAATCGTGTTGCACTCAAGAACAAAACATATAGATGTCGATATCATTTCATAAGAGATCATGTTGAAAAGAAGGACATTATCTTGGAATACATCTCAACCGATAAACAACTAGCCGACATCTTCACAAAACCATTATGTGAATCAAGATTTGAAGAACTCAAGCATGAGTTGGGGTTAATTGAGCTGAATGACACTGACAAATCAAAGAAGAGCATTAGAACGAGAAAAAGAAGTGAAAAAGAGAGCGAAAACAAAAATCAACTCAAGAAATCACCAGATCGGAAAGACATTTACACCGAGTCGGTGACCGATTTGAGTCACCAAGAGAATCATGAGGAGTAGAGTTAAATCGGCTAAGAGATAAGTTGAATAACTTATGAGCAAAGTGACAAAAACGCAATGCGTTTTGACTTAGCGGGAATGTTTTAAGGAACACGTCAAAGATAATGATGATGTGTACGATATAAAGCCGCACACTAAGCTTATGATTGGATATAAATCTTTGCCGCATTAAATACGAGACGTGAAATGCTCAATAGCGCGTGCGAAATCCAAGCCGTTGATTTCGATCACAATTCAAAAACCGCCCGCACGCCCTTTCATAAACCATATTTAAACCATTTTCGCCCGTTTTTCTCTCACACTTCTAAAACTGTTCATCTTTTTTTCTCAAAAGCAAAGGCAAACTACTCTCGAAACCCTATCAACATTCAAATCAATTTCGAGACTTTTCTTGATATAATTTGAGAAATGGCACCAACTTACGACTTTACTAAGTTAGGAAAGCAAATCCACACCGGTTCGACGGTGGATTTCGACGGAATGGTGAAGCAGGGTCCGACGACACCTGGTAAAGAAAATCGCGGAAAAGTTGGAAACGCCCCGGACTAAAACCGTTTCTAACGCTGGAATATCCTATGACCTATGTGGAGGAGGTCGCACAATTCTACGTGAATGCCGAGATTCACGACGAAGGAATCAAGTCATCTGTTCACGGGGAAGCGGTGACTATCACCGCCAAGGATTTGGTGAATATTGCTCACTACCCGCAGAAGGAGCAATCAAATTAAGGAAGCCGATGTAAACTTGGGCCGACATGGAAAGAAATAGCCAAGTCCGACCTTGCCGATAAATTATATACACAAAGCAAACAAGAGATCAGCCAAGGAGGATTATCACAAATTGTTGGACATAGTTGCCAAATGTATCGACATCAAATTTGGCTTTGACCAACTATCAAAGGCAAAGTCTGGTTGTGATGGCTGCTGCAATCATCGAAGAAAAGAAGATAAATGGCCGGGTTTATCTACGCAGACTCGCAGAATGTGGGGAACAAGTCCTTCAAAGAAGATGGCACATTTGGAGGATCCCCGGGATATGGCCTAGTGATTGGCCGCCATCGGAGGTGAAAGGAGTACCTCTTAGACATGGGAAGGCCTTCCATGTTAACAAGAGGATGTTCGAGCTAACCTCTCTCGGTGCTCTGAAGCGAGCTTATGCCAAAAGAGTCGACACGGTGAGGGGGAATCGGTGACCGAAGATACAAATGCTTCCTCTCCACCAAGAAGAAAAGTCGCCCGCAGCTACAAGAAGATCGTTGCCCCCGCAAAGAAAGAAAACCAAACATGCTCCTGCCCCGCCGCAGTAGTGTCACCCGCCCCAAAGAGCGTGTCGTGTCACCCGCCCTCGCAGCAGAGGTCGAGAAGGACTCACAAATACCCTCTCCGATCGTCAAAAGGAGGAGAATCGACAAGCGGATGGCCGGCTCCTCGAAACAAACACCAAGACGGCCCCCGCCGCCAAGACTCGAGGACACCGCCCGAACTGTAAATTCCCACGGTACAAACCAGAGACGAAGAAGACTCGTCAAGCGGTCGAACAGAGAGAAACCGGTGAGCCGATTACTCGGCCTAGCACAAATATCAAGACTACCGGGAGAAGTAGAGTCTCGATGTAGTTGATGAAACAACCAAGTCTCTGCAAGCGTCGCAGAGGCAACCCGAAGACACAATCGTAGCTCTTTGGTGAAACACAAGAAGAACCAGCCCAAGCAGAGATAGTGATGTAATGATCCTATCTCCACCTTACCCGACATCCAAAATCGTCTGCGTGAGTGGAGAAAATGGAAGTTGAGCAAGTCAAGGGAAACGTTCCAACGGCCCGAGTTCATAGAAGAAGAAGAGGAATCGCTAAATTTCCTCGACTAACTATCGTGCTCCCAAAGACTTGATGAGGACAATCGCGTAGACATCCCGCAAATCTAAAGGACGAGGGGGAGAGAGCAAAGCAAGGTGAAGAAGCCAAGCACGTGAAAAGGCAATCATCCGCCCTATCTCCGGCACACGAGAACACTTCCATCCTCTTCTTGATGTCTTCTCCGAAAGTGACGAGGAACAGGAGAATGCCGCCGCCGGAAGAGTTACAAATGCAAAGAAGCATCGCATGAATCAAGAATTCTTCACGAGCAAAGACTAATGGAGGGACCAGGAGAGTCCTCCGAACACACTGAAATCGATCCTATGGGAGTGGTTCAAACAAATAGCCACGATGTTGCCGCTACCACTTCCTCACCACTGAAGAAGGCAATAAGGGAAATGGCGATGAAACCGGGCTAGTGGGGACCCCGGTCGAGCCAACCCCTATTGAAGGTGTGCTACCACCGCCCCAACGGCTGAACCATCGATTTGCAACAGCCGGGAGCCGGAGAGGAGTGACCCCACTCCAAGTCACTCACCGGTGCGCCGGCCGAGGGGAAACTCCCTCCACCGCAGCAAAGGTCGGAGGATCTGCAGATGACTCCACAAAGAAGCAAGGAGGCGAAGAAGAGAAATTACAATCACAAGAAGAACAAAGAAGTTGCCATCAACGAAGCTCGAGGCGATTGAGATCGTCTCGGTGAGGTGCCAACCGCTCTCGAAGGTGCTAATGACGCCGATGCAATGATGCGGTCGAGGCACGAGGAAGGAACAACCCCGGGAGTTAACACTGGCGATGAAAGTGCAATCCATGGGGTTGAGACTCCAATGGATGCCATGTAGAAGACCCTAAGACATACCGACACCGTCGAAAGGAGGACAATGCCTCGCAGCCAGAGAGACCGCCGGAGGAAATGAAGGCCCACGGGAGGTTGAGACGCCCCGGGGTAAAGAGGTCGATGTAGAGAACATCCCTCCCGCAATCATCGACTCATCCGAGAAGGAGATCAATGCACTTCATGATTCCCGTGACAACCCCGATGTCACTGCAGGATCGGGATCAAGAGCGAAGAAGAAGTCGAGTCATCCCCATGACAAATCAAAAGACTCGGTGCGGGTGTTCCAAGTACGAGTAAGTCTCGATCCCAAGAATACTCGTCAAACTTTTAACTTTGATGATGAGCCACCTCTAGAAATCTCATCATCGTCCGATGACGCGCGATAAGGCCGAGGACAAGTCAATCGAAAAGGAAAAATCATTTGAGACCAACGAAGTCGTTAAGATAATTGAGGCTCGCAAGTCGGGTCTATTTCACAACCAAACCCAATTTGAACCAAAGAACCATCGCTCCGGCTCCTCAAGCCCACGGTGGATCGATTCCCAAAAGAACTCCACGCGCACCGCTCATCATTGAACAGATCCTCGGCGGTGATGAATCTTTTGTAGAATCTTTCCTTTTCACCGGAGATACGAGAACTCCACGAAGAGTCGAAAATGAGCAAGCACGATATCACAGACCACCTCCTGCTTTTTCACTCGGCACCATTGTTCCGGCCGATTTTGATTTCGATTTGTATGGCCATCACCGCAATGAAGAATCATTTGAAGTTCGAGAAGTGTTCAAGGCACTCTTTCTTTGAAGTTGAAAAGATGGAGAGGCATCAGCCTCTTTGGATATGCTGGACAACAGAGATGCCAACCTTACGGTGACTTGAGAGGCATCACGGTCGGGATAAGGGAATGGTGGCAACAAAGAAGAATCCATGCGTGTGGAACAGGTGAGATACTTTAACCTTGTTCAACAAGCTTTGGTGTGGAGAGCCGAGAATGTTGATGCGAAACGAAGTTGGGAACACATTGAGCATATGCATGAAGCTCACACCGCCGAGATCAAAGGCTGCTGCGTGAGCGTAATGCAAATGATATACAACATTTGGAAGAACACATGACAAGAAAATTCAGCCTTCTCATGGCTGAGATGAAGCGATTTGCAGAATCCAACGCTACTAGATCTCGAATTTCGTCCGCATACAACGATCGGACTTGAAGCAAAATTCAACCATCAAGACTCGACTTCATGCTTGCCAAGATGTTCCCGGGGTTCCTCTATCCTTTGATGATGCCAAAAAGGGGGAAGAGGAATACCTTAAAGCAAACAAAATCAATTCGAAAAGAAAGGAGCAAAAGCGGTGAGAAGGGAGCAAATGTGAGAAGGAAAATCGGTGAGGAAAATTTGAAACTAAAGAAAGGAAAATCTTTGAGGGGGAAGGATCAAAAGATATGACCTTGATGATTGCACAAACCCCCAACAGTGGTCCTCACACCGGTGACATTATAAGCAAAGCAAACTCCCCGTGACTCGCCACTCCAAGACTCACGATGTATCTATGGCCGAGAAGAGAAAAGAAATTGAAGGAGGGATGAAGGAAGTGGAAGGAAGAATGGATGCAGGGTGATGAACATCTTGAAAGAACATGGAGGCATTCCGGTTGTTGATAGAGACACGTATGCCATTTCGATGTCGGGACAGAACACACGATTCGTTGACGAATTCAAAACACTCGAATCAAGGATATTTTGCAAATATGTCCATGGCTCAAGCTTGGGACTTGTACTTGGGAAAAGGGTCTCACATTGTGTGAAGAAGCCGACAGACAAGAGACTTCCGATCACTCTGCTGGTCACTCGCTAGTCAATCACCGGGAAGAAGATGACCCCAGTACAATATACGCTAGAGGTAGAGGAAGAAGCGGCAGTGGAGGAAGAAGCTTGGACCAGGCCTCTCGCCCAAGAATATCGAATACGTAGATCTGGAAAGAAAGGAGGGATCTATGGGGCTTGACCAAGTGGCAAATTTGCGAGTGGCTAAAACTAACGCCGAGTATGCAAAGAGAATAGAAGAAGAAAACAAAAGACAAACTCGGCTATGGCGGGAGAGAGACAGGAAAGACTAAGGAAAGATGAAGCCAAGAAGGCATATGAGAAGAAAAAGAAGGCGGTGACGACGAGAAAAAGAGAAGAAGAGAAGAAGATCTCGATCAAGATGAAAGAAGGAGACATCGAAGGAGATGAAGTGTTGTTTGCCCAACCCTTCATGTATTTTATTATGTAAATACATACAATGTAAGTCTTCTCGTAATAGAGTTATAAATTTTTTTGTGAAGACATTATATACTCGATACACCTTGCTTGATTGTGTTAAGTACAAGAATGATATGATCAATAAAAAGATTGATTCTCGCATACATTCTATGTCAATACACTATCTCGTATGTATCTTTGTTATTTACATATTTGTATGATCTAAGTTTTGGCATCATCAAAAAGGGGGAAATTGTTAGGAATTTTATTGTTTAGATTTTGATGAATGCCATGTAAAACTTAGAATAGAAAGTTGGCACCCCAATTCTTGTTGTAAAATGCATTGTAATGAATAGAGTGGCAAGCCGAGTCAAGACAGCCTACGCCCTAACATGCAAGAAGACAATCAAGATGGAAGGAAGACTCGCTGTGAGACATTTGAGTATGGCAAAGAAGAGTAGACGGAACACTATCAAGAAGCGGTGAGATGCGGTGAGTGGAGCATCGGTCAAGTCAACTCAAGAAAAGCCAAGTCTCAAGTTGAAGTGACGGAAGAGTCATCCAATGATTGGAAGTCGACTCTAAGTCACTGGGGAAAGCAAAGAAATGCGTCAAGTCGAGATAATCGTAAAAGAACCGTTGTACGTAAATCAAGAGATTTACTTAAACAAGTAATATCTCCATACAACCTTTCTTGGAGTGCTCAGTCCCCAAAAGCGTGCAAAAGGAATGAACCAATGGGAAGCACTACACCGTGTCGAACTCAAAAGGTGAAAAGAATAATTCATACGAGAAAACGGCAATTCCAAGAAGCGCAAGCCAACGACGCAAAGTGACTTTCAAAAACAAGCCTATCTCTTCAACGGGCAAATTTTTGAAAGTTCACTATAAAAGGCCGAGGAGTTTGGTTGAGAAAGAAAATGCATGAATGACACATACGTGAGATATACAAGCACATTAGAAAATCGAAACAATCTCAATCCTCAAGCCTACATTCCGAAGTACATCAATCCAACACTTACCCCGTGAAGGAAAGAGAGCTTCAACCAGTTGAAGAGGAAACCTTTGAAAACAAGGGGTCTACTTTCCGGGAAGGATTGTAGAAAAGTTCAAAGTTGAACTAAGTCTTAAGCATTTGGAGGGCTTCGTGATCAAATCCAAAGAGCTTGAGGAAGTGAGTGTAGTAGCAAAGGCAAAGCCTGCCTGTGAAGAAGCCGAGTCGAACGAGAAGCCGGTGAGTGATCAAGGCGTCTCGATCGAGTCCCAAAGGATCAAGTCATTTGTTGTGATCAAGACTTGTATCCGGACTTACCACTTTGTAAACCGATCATTACTTAGTGGATTCCTCCAGGAGTTGGAGAAGAGAGGAGTAGAAGAATTACCCCATCTTGAACCTCTATAAAAACTTTTTGTGTCATTTACATTTCAAACATTTAAATTCTCGCACTTTTAATTGCTTATATCTGTGATAAATTTGCTATCCATTTGATAATTTACAATACTAAATCAAGCTCTAATATCTTGCTTAATCAAACTTAAGGGTGTTAAGTCTTCCAATGAAAATAAAACCACACGGTGAGTTAAATTGTAGCCAACAAACGGTGAGTTACTCCATCAATGTACTCAAATTTGAAGTCGTTGAAAGATTAACTCTCTTGAGTGACTAATTCGATTGTCCATCAAGGACACAAGTTGTGTAGAATTAACTCAGAGATTTAAAAGGACTAAATCGAAAATTTGGTAAGGTTTATTCAACCCCCTTCTAAACCTTACACTTACACCCCCTTGGGACCTACATCTTTGTTTGTGGATCCAAAAATGATGTCATCCACATATATTTGAACAAGCAAAGATACTCTTTTTGTCTTGAATTCGAAAAGTGTTCTATCTACTTTTCCTTTTGTGAATCCATTTCGATTAGGAATTGTGACAAAGTATCATACCATGCCGGGTGCCTGTTTCAATCCATACAAGGCTTTCTTGAGTTTGTATACCTTATCTCCAAGAGTCTTCTCGCTCAAATCCTCGGAGGTTGTTCAACATACACTTCTTCTTCCAATAAACCATTTAGGAATGCACTTTTTACATCCATCGATATACAATGAAATTCTTGTGAGTCGCATAGGCAAGAAACATCCTTATAGCTTCCAATCTTGCTACAGGAGCAAATGTTTCATCAAAATCTATTCCTTCTTCTTGGCAATATCCTTTGGCTACTAATCTTGCCTTGTTTCTTACCCACGTAACCTTCTCGTTCATCTTGTTTCGAACACCCATTTAGTACCAATAACATTTTGATGTGTGGGTCTTTGAACTAATTCCCATACTTTATTTCTTTCAAACCGATTCACTCTTCTTGCATAGCTTGAATCCAATGTGTGTCGTCCAATGCTTGTAACACATCTTTGGGCTCTATTTGCGAGATAAAGCATGTGAACATGGCTTCTTGTTGAGTTCGGATCTTGTTTTGACACCTTCTCTTATATCTCCAATGACAAGTTCGGTGGATGGTCTCTCGGCCATCTTACATCGAGTTGGAGTAAGTTATTTGGATTGATCGTCTTGCGGTTGTGTTCTTTGTGTTGACTCTCTCGTAATCAATTAGCCGCAAATTTTCCAAATTGTTTTTGAGATTCAACTATCTCATCTTCTTCTCGAGTTTATAATTCCGGCTTGACCAAAGATAGGGACTCTTCGTATGGTTGGATGATTGACTTATCATCCGACTCTTCAATGTCTTCTCCATTTACATTTGGCTCATCGAATACCACATGAATGGATTCTTCTCGCAACCATAGTCCTTTTGTTGAGTACTCTGAGGCTTTGCTTTCATTTGAGTATCCCAAGAAGATACCTTCGGCTTTAGCATCGAAAGCCTTTAGATTGTCTTTGCCATTGTTGTGGATGAAGCATTTACATCCAAATATTCTAAAATATGCAACATTTGGTTTTCTTCCACCCAAATCTCATAGGGTGTCTTTGTCACCGTCTTTTATCATACATATATGTTTTGAGTGTAGCAAGTGTGTGTTGATTGCTTCACCCAAAATCGTTTTGGTAACCCCCCTCACAGCTAACATGGTCCTTGCCGCTTCTTTGAGAGTTCTGTTTCCTTCTTTCTCGCAACTCCATTCTCACGAGGAGTCCTTGTGGCGATAGTTCATGACCAATACCATTTTCAATACAATATCGAGTTATTATTCCATTGACAAACTCGGTTCTCTGTCCCGATCTTATTTTGATAATGGTTTGGCTCTTCTCATTTTGAATCCTCTTCATCATTTGTGGTAGTTTTTCGTAGAGTTTCTTTTTCTTCTTACACATGAATATTGTCCATGTATATCTTGAGTAGTCATCTACTACCACCAATGTGTATTTCTTTCCACTTATGTTGGTTGGTTCCATTTGGGCCAAATAGATCCATATGTAGCAGATGCAATATTCTTGTTGAAGATGAACATGTCTTTTTTTGAATGAAGATTTGATTTGTTTTCCTTTCGACATGCATCACATATACTCTCCTTCTTGTATATCGAGATGGGAAGTCCTTCCACAAGACTACTTCCGCAAGCTTGTTAATCGTTTTGAAATTCAGGTGACTCGGCCTTTTGTGCCACAAACCCAACTTGATTCAAATTGTGTTTTGCTAATAGACAGTCTTTGTGTGTAGCGATTGACCAATCTACTACATACATGTTCTTTTGTCCGCATCCTTGCAACACAACTTCATTCGATTCAAGATCCTTGATTTGGCATACACCCATGTTGAATCCAACATTATAGGCCTTGTCACGAGTTGACTTATGCTTAGCAAGTTGAAGTTGAGTCCTTCGACATATGCAACATCCGTGATTTCTAATCCGTTCCTCTTCGACGGATCCAATGCCTCTTATTTCACCCGGAGCTTCATTTCCTCCAAATATTACTTTTGCTCCTTTAACTTCCTTGAATTTTGACAGATTTTTCTTATTTCTGTCATATGTCCGGAAAACGACCACTATCCATATACCAGGTTCCTTGGCACTCACTTGTTCCTTGAACCCGTAATCAAGGAAATTAAGTTTTAGGTACCCATACTTGTCCGGGTCCTGAGGGGTTAGAATTGTAAGATGATCCAACCAACTTATAGCCAAATGATTTGACTCTAAGGGGTTGCCATCTATCGATGCCATAATCATAATTAATCCTGGCAAATTGCTTGGGGATTCTAGGTTCATACAACCTGTCTTTTTTGTCCGTATGCTGTGTATAAGTTTTAGCAATCGCCTTCTTTGGGTAATTGTGGTGTCTCCGAGTGTAGTGCCTAGGTGCATATGTGTCTTTGATGAAAGCTCTTATACTTTTGGAATGGCCTTTGCTGAGTTCTAGGCCTTTGCCATTTGGGCTTATATTCCATAAGTCTATGCTGATAGTTTACATTATTCCAATCAGCTTGGCTTGGATATTTTCTACCATTCCCATCATATGTATTTCTTTTATGGATTTTCTGGGGTTTTTGGTAGCTCGCTTCTTCTTTCTGAGTAATTTCTGTTTGGAGTTTTTGAGAACTCGGTTGAATCTCTTCTCTGTCCTTTCAGCCGCACTCAACCGGCTGTTTTGTTTTCCTTTTCCTTTATAACCAAGGCCAGTTTGCTTGTAATTGTGCTTTGGAGTGAATGTGTGTGCAACATTTAGAGTTTTGGATTTTTTAGACTCTTCATTGCTTGAAGATCCTTTTTCCAAAATTACTCTTGAAGTTTGACATATCACAGAGGAGTTAAATCCTAATCCTGTCTTGTCTCCATATTCTCTTTGACTCATAATAAGATCATCTAATGATTTATATGCCTTAGTGAATGAGGCAATAACATTTTTCAGGTCATTCTCCCTCTTTTCTATGGCAACTATTTCTGCTATTAACTTAGCATTTTCAGCCTTTAAACTTTCATTCTCATCAGCTATTTGACTTAAGAGTACCCAGCTCCTTAGTCAGCTGTGAGGTTTGGCTTTTGAGTAGGCTGTTTTCCTCATTTAGTAGTGTGTGTGAGGATTTAATGTGTTCAAAATCTTTCATCATTTTGCCTAATGAATCATAAAGATTAGTGGGTGATGCAGTGTGTGTGTCACAGTCACTATCACTAGAGTCTGAGTTTGATGAGTTGGAGTGTACCTCATCTTCTTGGTCAGGTTGATCTTGTTCCTTGGCCATTAAGCGCATCAGGGCTTCTTCTTCGAGTCACTTGAGTAGTCACTTCACTTGCTCTCCGAATCAATTGTCTCTCTTGACTTGATTGCTTTTCAGATCTCTGCAGCCATCATTGCCTTTTTCTTTTCTTGTCTTCTCTTTCTCTCAAGACCTTTCTTTTTCTTCATTCCTGTATTTGTTAACTACGAGGATATGAGCAAATAATGGCATAGTGACCTAGTTGTCTGATTCAGCAAAGATAGATATTGACCTTTTGATCAGCTCTTTCCATTCTTGGATTGTCAGCCCTTTGATATTCAGCTTTTTGATGATCTGTTCTCTTGGTTGGTCTATCTTCCCTTGATTTGGAGGGAGCTGAGTGTCTTCTGGAAGATTCGCCCTTTCCTCTCTTGTAGTTCTTATTGAAGAACTTGTTGAACCTTTTAACCATCAGGGCTATTTCTTCTGGATCAATGACTTCTTTGACCTCAGCTCTCTTCCCATCTTTAACAATTAGAGCAACTGTTTTGGGTACAACTGTCTCTTCCTGGTCTTTTCTTCTCAGCTCAAACTCGTAGGCTTTGAGGTCTGAGAATAGTTCATGGTTGGATGTCTTTGATAGGTCCATGGAATGTCTTAGTGCCATGACCTTCATTTCCCATTCAATTTGGAAGACTTTTTAGGATTTTCATACACATTTCCTTCTGTGTATATTCCTTTCCAAGTGCAGATAACTCATTGGTGATTTTTGTGAATCGAGCATCCAGTTGATCCAGGTTTTCTCCTGAGATCATTTTGAAGTTCTCAAATTTCGTACAACCACCGATAATTTGTTTTCTTTGATTTGTTCTGAGCCTTCACAAATCAATGTTAGCTTGTCCCAGATTTCTTTAGCCGTTTTGCATGATTTGACTTTATTGAACATGGCTTTGTCCAAGGTTTTGTAAAGAATGTCCTTGGCTACATTTTCCAGGTTGTATCTTTTTCTGTCATCATTTGTCCATTCAGTTCTTGGTTTTTCAACCATGACTGGTCTGGGAGCAACATCCTCTTCTCCTCTAGCTGCAGCTCTTCTTACAGCTGTGTTCACCTTTAAGATTTGCAGTGGCCCATCCTCTATCACTATCCACATCTCATCATGTAATGCTGATAGATGAGCCTGCATACGAATTATCCAATCATCAAATTCTTCAATAGTGAACATAGGGATGCGTGTCAAATTTGCTTCCATGATAATATCTTTTAATGATAAAAAGAGTTTTGAAAGTTTAAGTACTAAAGCAAACTTTGAAAAGTTTGGAGATCTAGTTCAGTAACCAATGCGGAGGGTTCAATGAACCAACCGCTCTGATACCACTTGTAGGTCCCAAGGGGTGTAAGTGTAAGGTTTAGAAGGGGGGTTGAATAAACCTTACCAAATTTTCGATTTAGTCCTTTTAAATATTCGAGTTGATACTACACATTTGTGTCTAGGTGGACAACCAATTTAGTTAATCAAGAGTTAGTCTCTCAACAGACTCAACCGAGCCGTTGATGGAATAACTCATTTGTTGGGTCTAAATTAACTCAATTGTGGTTTGTTTTCGTGGAAAACTTAACACCCTTAAGTTTGGTTAAACAAGGATTTAGTGCTTGGTTTAGTACTTAGAAATTATCAAGTGGATAGCAAATTTATCAGATTTAAACAATTAAGATGCGGGAATTAAAGTCTTTGAAATGTAAATGACACAATGAAATTTTTATAGAGGTTCGAAGATGGGGTAATTCTTCTACTCCTCTCTTCTCCAACTCTGGAGGAATCCACTAGGTATTGATCAAGATACAAAGTGGTAGCAATCCGGATACAAGTCTTGATCACACGGTGACTTGATCCTTTGGGACTCGATCCGAGACGCCTTGATCACTGGTGGCTTCTCAAACGACTCGGCTTCTTCTTCACAGGCTGCGCTTTGCTACTCTGACCCCACTTGCTCAAGCTCTTTGGATTTGATCACGAAGCCCTCCAAAAGCTTAAGACTTGGTTCGACCTTGAACCTTCCTACAATCCTTCGTGGAATGTAGACCCCTTGATTTTTCATATTTTCCTCTTCAACTGATTGAAGTTATCTTTCCTTCACACGTGAGTGTTAGATTGATGTTCTTCGTAGTGTAGGCTTGAGGATTGAGAATATTTCAGGTTTCCAGTTCTAATAATTGCTTGAACGTTTTTGGTTATGGTCCGTTACCCTTCTCAAAATCATTTCTCAGCCTTTTATAGTGATCTTTCAAAAATTTGCCCGTTGAAGAGATAGGCTTATTTTTGAAAGTCACTTGCGTCGTTAGCTTGTCTTGTTGCGATCCTTGGAATTGCCATTTCCTCGTATGAATTGTTTTTTTCACCTTTTCGAGTTCGACACGGTGTAGTGCTTCCCATTGGTTCATTCCTCTTGCACGCTTCCTCGGGACCG
The DNA here is from genome assembly GCA_016081115.2 of Rehmannia glutinosa. Lineage (NCBI taxonomy): Eukaryota > Viridiplantae > Streptophyta > Magnoliopsida > Lamiales > Orobanchaceae > Rehmannia > Rehmannia glutinosa. Next base: position 68,248 of record JABTTQ020003231.1, read on the forward strand.
AGCACTCGAGAGAAAGGTGGTATGGAGATATTACTTGTTTAAGTAATTCTCTTGATTTTACGGCAACGGATCTTTTTGATTATCTCGACTTGATCGCATTTCTTTGCTTTCCCAGGTGACTTAAAGTCACTTCCAATCATGGATGACTTTTGTCATCACTTCAACTTGAGACTTGGCTTTTCTTGAGTTGACTTGACCGATACTCCACTCAGTGCATCTCACCGCTTCTTGATAGAGAGTTCCCGTATACTCTTCTTTGCCATACTCAATTGTCTCGCAATGAGTCTTCCTTCTAGTCTCCAGTTGTCCTCTTGCTTGTTTGGGCGTAGCTGACTTAACTCAGCTTGACCAACCCTATTTATTACAATGCATTTTACAACAAGAATGGGGTGTCAACTTCCTATTCTAAGTTTTACATGGCATTCATCAAAATCTAAACAATAAATTTCCTAACAAATTCTTCTACTCCTCTCTTCTCCAACTCTTGGAGGAATCCACTAAGTATTGATTAGAGTACAAAGTGGTTATCAGTCCAGATACAAGTCTTGATCACACGGTGACTTGATCCTTTGGGACTCGATCGAGATGCCTTGGTCACACACGGTGGCTTCTCGTCGACTCGCTTTCTTCACGGGGTAGGCTTTGCGCTTGCTACTTCAGCTCACTTGCTCAAGCTTCTTGGATTTGATCACGAAGCCCTCCAATAACTTGAGACTGGTTCGACCTTGAACATTTCTACAATCCTCCTTGGAATGTAGACCCCTTTTGATTCTTCAAAAGTTTTCTCTTCAACAGTTTGAAGTTGTCTTTCCTTCATAGCTTGGTGTTGGATCGATTTCCTTCGAAATTTAGGCTTGAGGATTTGCTTGAATAACTTGAGATTATTTTGCAAGTTACAGAGTGAATATTGCTTTCCTGCTCGTAGTTCTAGTAATCAAGGTCTCATTTTCTCAAAATAATTCCTCAGCCTTTTATAGTGAACTTTTAAAAATCTGCCCGTTGAAGAGATAGGCTGATTTTAAAAAATCACTTGTGTTCGTTGGCTTGTCTTGTTGCAGTCCTTGATATTGACATTTCCTCGTATTAAATGAGCATTACGCTTTTGAGTCGACACAAGTGTGCGAGTGCTTCCCATTGGTTTATTCCTTTTGCACGCTTCTGGGACTGAGCACTTTAAGACATGGCATCATGGAAGTATTACTTGTTTAGGTAATATTTTTTACTTTTGTGCAACGGATTCTTTTCAGTTAACTCCTCTTTGCAGCTGCATTTTCCCCAAGTGACTTGAGTCTGCTCCAATGATTGAAAGACTCATCTGTCACTTCAACTTGACTTGGCTTCCTGAGTTGACTTGACTGGCACTTCACACGACTGTATCTTAGCTGATACTCCATCAGTCGAGTTCTTGACTTCTTCTCCTTGCCATACTCAGCTGTTTCACAACAAAGTCTTCCTTTCAGTCTTCAGTTGACTTCTTGTATATCCAGGCATAGCTGACTTGACTCAGCTCGTACAACCCTATCTATTATACAAGTTACAAGGAAAATGGGGTGCCAACTTTCTAGTCTAAGTTTTACATGTCATTCATCAAAATCTAAGCAATAAATTTCCCAACATTAACTCACCGTGCCATTTTTCTAAGTGGGGCATCGATATCGTGGGACCATTCCCAATTGCCTTGGGTTAGCAAAAGTTCCTCATAGTGGCAATGGACTACTTTAGCAAATGGGTAGAGGTGGAGCTAGTCGCCAAGATCTCTGAGGCTCAACTCATGAGTTTTATATAGAAGAGCTTGGTCAGTAGGTTTGGTTGGCCTAAGGATCTGGTATCAGATAACGAAACGCAGTTTCAGGGCAGAGCAATTTGTAAGTGGTCGAAAGAAATGAAGGTTAAACAATACTTTACATCAGTGGCCCATCCCCAGGCAAATGGACAAATCGAGGTCACAAAAAGGTCGCTGGTAAAAGGAATAAAGGCAAGATTAGACAGTGCAGGATGAGGATGGGTAAAAGAGCTGCATTCAATGCTCTGGGCATATAGAACAACATCTAAGGAAGCTACGGGAGAAACTCCGTTCAGTCTCATGTATGGAACTAAGGCTATCATACCTGCCGAGATCGGAATAGAAACACATTGTATTCGCCACTTCAAGGAAAAAATTAATTCAAGCTTGTTCAGGGAATCCCTGGATCAAGTGGATGAAGTAAGGGACAAGGACAACCTCGGGATGGAAGTCAGTAAAAAATTGTTGAAGGTAGCGTATGACAAAAGGGCAAGGAAAAGAAGCTTTCAAGAAGGAGATCTGGTTTTACGACAAGCTGATGCTCTAAAACCTGTAGGAAAGCTGGAAGCAAACTAGGAAGGACCATACAAGGTCACAATGGTAGTAGCTAAGGGGGCATATGAGCTCGAGGATGGGCAAAGTCGGAAATTACCTAGGCCATGGAATGTGAATTATTTAAGAAAATCTATATGTAATTCGTACTGCAGTGAAATGAAGGGTTTTGAAGCGCCAATACATGTCTTCAGAATACAATAAACTCTAAAGGGTCGAGCCGAGCTCCAACTACCTTGGGTCCATTTATAAAAAAATTGAAAATTTTGCCAAGGGTACAGTAAACCCTGAGGGGTCGAGCTGAGCTTGAACTACCTTGGGTCCCTTTGCGAAAATTTTGAAAATTTTGCCAAGGGTACAATAAACCTTAAGGGGTCGAGCTGAGCTCGAACTACCTTGGGTCCATTTGCAAAAAAATTGAATTTTTTTCCAAGGGTACAATAAACCTTGAGGGGTCAGCTGAGCTCGAACTACCTTGGGTCCCTTAGAATTTTTTTTTTTGAGATTTGTAGATCACCAAATTTGCAGTACCAATATGCTGACCTGGGGGGAATAGGATAAATAAGGCAATGAAAGAAGCAAGCTCAGAGGAAAGCAAGTAAAATAGGGGAGAACTCTATTAATACGATTGTTCATTACAAAAAGCGAAAATATTAGTACGATTGTTCATTACAAAAGTGATAATGAAAACATTTATCATTACAAACTTAAGAAGTATAATCTCGAACATCGAGACCAGCATTGGGATCAGCTCCTTCAGGAGTCCCCTCACTATCGCTACTCAAGGTCTGGGGAATTTGAGATTAAAGTGGCACAACTCAAATAGGAATAGGAGGATGAACAGATGAGCTGGAAGAAACATGGGCAACAACCTCTACCTTGGGGGACGGATCAAGGGAGAACAACTCCTTGATAGTTTCTGAAAGGGTGGGAACCTCAAGGGAATAACCCTTGGCTTCAACCCTATTTCCCATAACCAGAATGCCCTTCTCGAGATAAGGAAGGGATATGTCAGCAATCTGGTCTTGATACTCATCAGAGGCCAAAAACTTCTCTTTCTCGATCACTCATTCTACTCTACGTTAGGCAAGACCAGCAGCCCACTCAACGGGAATCTGCTCCTTAGTCTTGAGCAGCTCACCATCAAACCTTTTAGTCTCAGCTCGGGAGGCAGTGAGATCAGCATTGAGGGAAGTAAAATGATGTATAACACTACGTAGGTCCTCCTCTAGCTTGGTAGCCTGGGTCTCAAGTTGCTGAAAATGAATCTCCAAGATCTCGTTGGAGCGATGTAGTTCAGTCACGTCAGTTAGGCCAACCTGAGCATCCCGAACCACTTGGCTCATGTTCAAGATCATCTGCAAAATGGAAAAAGATGGTAAGATAAAACAAAAGCAACAAGACTGGAGAATGTCATCAAGTAGTTTAGGAGCATGATGAGCCATGTCGCGAATATGAATTTGAATATCGTCTATGCCCAGAGCTTGCACGTCGGTCGGGGTCAGGAGGTTCTCCACCCAAGTAGTGTTCAACTCGAGAGTGATTACGTTTATGGGGGAGTCCTCCCTGGTAGGTGCAGTTAGAGGGATAGTGGGGCACGACTAGATGGGGAGGGACCTTGCAGCCTAACAGAGGTTGAGGTACGTTTTCGCTATCGAATCATGTCGGTAGAAGGAGAAGAACTATCGGAAGGGTCAGTATGTTGAGCAGATACGCGAGGAGGATTCATAGGGGGAAAATCTTTCCTGGGAGTATTGGTCAAGGGAATATGCCCTTGACCCTCAGGATGAAGGGGTAATTGGGAAGTCTTCCTGACTTCTGCCCGGGAAGCCAACCTTTCCAGCATGATTTGCTTTGCAAAGAAGGCAAGAAGGAAAAAATGTCAAAACCTTTTCAGTAAAAGATAAGGGAAAGCGATAAAGAGAAAATGAGTGCATATACCTAAAGTGCCAGACAGTTCGGCTACTTTGGGACTCAGACAAAAGTTATATGGCAGAGGCCAAAAATCGGCCAAAAGTTAAGCGTGATAAAGCTAGTTGTTCAAGCGTCGAGCTAAAGCCAGCGCGAATGAGGTCGGTTTAGAACGACGACCTTGATGAGACAGGTCATATATCCATCTAGTAGGCAATGTCCAAGGCTCTGGTGAAGAAATAAAAAAAAATTGTTTCTTCCAGTTCTTATGGGAGGATGGGGTACCCTATATGAATTTGGATAACCCCCGTCTAGTGAAATAGAAAAAGCCTGGGGTACTAGAATTCTTGGCTTGGTAGTAGGTCCTCCAGAGCTTGAGGGTGGGCTCATCACCAAAATGCGAAATAATCATAAAAAAAATGACAATCAACCGTATAAAATTAGGAACGAGCTGAGTCAGTGGAATGCCGATGTTTCGAGAAATTCAACATAGTAGGTCAGGGACAGGAAATCTAAGCTCTGCCTCTAACTAATCAACAAAAAAAGTAGCAAAACCGGAAAGAGGGTTATGAGGTAGGTCTGTAGGTCCGAGTAAGTGGAGCTCAAAGTTAGAGGAAATTCCCACATTTATGCGAAGATTATTTAAACTATCTTCCGAAAGAGTGCTAATAATGTTAGGACGAGTTGGGTTATTGCTAGAGGAGGCCATACAAATTCATGGGGGAAAATGGGTGTTAAATTCACGTTGTAAGTCTTCTAAAGAGTGGGCGAGGAGGAAAATTGGAGGGGATGTGTCGAGAGAAGGGAAGCATGAACGGATTCAAACCCTCACAAGAATAGCGTACATATAAAAAGAAATAAGAGAGAAAAGTAAAGGAAAACTAAAAGTAAAAGCAAGACCTAAAACTTACTTGATTGCGATGCCATTAAAAGCCGAAGGATGAGAAAGAAGAAAACTCGAAGGGAGACCGGAGACAAATTTTTTTCTGAAGAAAGATGGGAAAGGTGCAAAGTGAGGGAATGTGGAGAGTTATATAGGAGTTGGGGGGTGGGGAAGACAAAAGGTTGGGGGCATATGAGATATTGGATGGTTCCAAGATGAATGGTAGAGATAGAGAGAGAGAGAGAGAGAGAGAGAGAGAGAGAGAGAGAGAGAGAGAGAGAGAGAGAGAGAGAGAGAGAGAGAGAGAGGGAAAAGACGTTTGACATGACAACACATTTATTGCGCTTACATGGGAAGCGTCGACAGTCAAAATATATTCAAAATTCAAAATAGAAGAGACATGTCTTAAGTACATGGGAGTCCTTACTCTTCAGTTTGGGTCAATTTACCCACCCAGCTCGAATCAATTTACCCGAGCTAAAGGAATATAGGGAGTAGTTGATCCGGCTATAATTAGGGCCCCGAAACCAAGGTTGGATAAAGCTAAACCAGGAGCAAGGATGGAAGAGTTGTCGAAACATAGAAGGAAGACAAAGAGTCCGGAGTTGAGAGAATTGCAGAACTGATATGGCATATCTAACAGGTATTAAGAACGACCTGGCAGTAATTAACTATTTAAGATATTCAAATCCACCTTGGTGATCAATGTGACATAAAGTAGCCAATGTCAGATCTAACATGACCAACATTAATTGTCTCTTAGGTCGAACCTGAAATGCATTAATTGCCTCATAGGTTAGACCTGACATGCATTAATTGTCTCCGAGGTTAGACTTGAGATGAATTAACTGCTTAAGATAGTTGACTTATCTCATAGTAAATATGATCAAGGTCATCTGACAATGAGCAACTAATATGTCAGGACGGGAAAGTCGGTTTGCACCTTAAAGAGTAGAGCCAGTTAAGGATCGACACGTGGCATGCCTAGGGCCAGTTAAAACTATAAAAAGAAGAAGAATGTAAGTTTTGAACCACTTTTTCATAGATACACCTCACATTCACTCTTTCATATCAATATACCTATTTTTTCATACTTTTACTAACTTGATCGTCGAAGTGCTAATGTTGGATCTCCTTCCGATCATCTATTGCAGACTAGCAAGGGATCAAGTTAGGAATAAGATCGAATCTCGGAAATGAGGACTTATCATACTTAATTTTTTCATGATTTTTCTTTTTCACTATTTTTTTCCTTGTTTTGATGATGGATAGGAATTAGGATGAGTTAGTAGATATAATTATTAGTTTGTTAATTGTCTCAATAGTATTAATAATTGATATTTTGTCAAATTATTATTTCATCCAACGACAACCAAGAAGTGAAATCTTTGGAATGAGACAACTAGAAGTGTTAAAAAGAATATTATATATTTTTCAAAGATAATCAAACTTGGTGTTTAACTAGCTGATGAAAATCGATATATATGCAAAAATGCAATTGGGGGATCCACCAAGTACAATGTGGAGTTATTCACTTATTCTTTAGAATAATTTTTGTAATTATTGTAAATCTCATCACAATTGTTGGCTTGCGAACTTATAGACTACGCAATCACATTTTTATTTTCGTCTTAATAAGTAATAACATATGTTATGCCTTGTTTAGTGGTTTGGCGAGTGTGATTTAAAAACTGATTGACAATATTGTTATGATGGTTTTTGACTTTTTTTCCCATCCTTTATATGGCTCCATGTCATCTTTGAAGATATTACATCAAGGCATACCGCATACTACTATGTGGTCTGATGAGCGAACGAGATTCTCTATTTTTAAATAGTATTCCATATTCTATTTCATAACACGGATTGAAGCCAAGTATATTATTTAAATAAAACTGATTGACAAAATAATACAAACGGCGTTAGATTTGTAATGAAGGAAATAAAAGTCTTTTGTAAAGAAGTCATTATTTAGTTGGGAATTAGCATGGATATAGGAAAACCTCTATTCAATTGAAGAGATAATAGAAAGGAATTTAAAAAATAAAAATCATACGGAATTCCATGAGTACGGGGATTCCTGATTCTAAAATATACCAATCTTTTCATGGTTTCGAAAAAACTTTGGGAATGACCGATCATTCCCACCTCATTCTTCCGTACTAATCATGCGTAAGAGTTTACTTTTGGCCACTCTAACTGGTGCTACTTTTTAGAGCAGATCAATTCAAGTCAAAGATTCTAATAAAAGTCGAGGATTTTGATACAAGTCAAGTCTTCCTCTTCCCAAGTGAGAGGTCTTCCAAGTCTTCTTCTCCGTGAGCTAGAAATCTTCAACTGGGAACTGGTCTGTACACACACAAATGTTAGACAGGGTTGTCCCAGGGAGACCCTTCCGACACTCAAGTCAACACATTGATCGAGAGAGAATGTAAGACAATGATTTGCTCGACAAAAATTTGATTGCGCTACTGCAAGTGTACAGTGTAGTTTATAGGATAATGGCAAGCAAGGTCATATTCCTCAGGGATTGACTACGAAAAACTTATGCTATAATAACATCGTATTCCAATTTTATTGAAGCAATCAAAAATCACAAGTTTTTAATGAATAATCGAAAAAATAAAAATAAAATAAAATAAATAAATTTGTAACAACCCGAACTCCACAAGTCTTTTCAACAAACACGAAAGCAACCCTAGGTGCATAATCTCAACATGTTTCTTCAGTATTAAATCTAATCAATGTTTATCAAAACCAATTCATGTGTTTCTATGGGTTCGATTCCTAAACTGGTTTATTCCCCCCTCCCGGGTGGCACATAAATAGTAGATTAATAATAATTGAGGTCTCCCGATGCATCACAACTATTATTAACCCCCAAAAGATCTTCGAATTGAAATACTCCTCATAAACAAATGAGTCTCCCGATGCATTACCATTTGCCTAAGCACTGCTCATCCCTCATTTTGTTTTTGGCCAACTTTCTCTCCTTTTCACAATTTCACCACATCTCCCCTAAACTATTCATCTTCTAGAAGCTCAAGCAATTTTTAGGGATAAAAAAAACCATCTTTCAATTTTTTAAAGATCAAAATGTGGCTAACAAAAAAAAAGTTAAGGCTCAAAGTAGCTACTACGGAATCATGAGTTTATAGGTAGACCTTTTAGGCTATGTAGGCTTTTAAAGATCAAAATGTGGCTAACAAAAAAAAAAATTAAGGCTCAAAGTGGCTACTAGGAATCATGAGTTCATAGGTAGGCTTTTTAGGCTAAGTAGGCTAAACAAAGATGGCCTTAAATCATTTTCAAAAATTGCATAGACACATGGCTTCAATGAAGATACTAACACAAGTTCTAGAATTCTAACATCCTATGAATGACACACTCAAGAAAAAATAAGACTGCATAATATGAAAGCAATTAAAAGCACAAAAGCTCACAGGCTTATTTTTCGCATCATGCTCAAATACCCAATTTTTCTTAATCAATGTCAAACAAGTAAAAGACATCTCCTCAACCACTCATCACATTATTAACAAAAATATTTCATCTCATGAAACCAAATGTTCATAATAAAATTATGGAAGTTTTTTTTTGTACTTTTTTTGAATTTCTTGATCCCAAATCACACAAAAGCAATTAAACGTGCTAAAGCGATAAACATGCTAAAATAAAAAAAATGAAAATTTTAAACAAAAATATGCAATTTTTTTTATACTTTACATGCAATCATAAATGCAATGCAAAATGCAACAATACTAATTTACGCATTCTTAACAATCCCCCCAAACTTAAAATATGCTTCGTCCCGAACATATGAGGAATATCAAACGAAAGAGGATGCGTGAAAAGTACATGCCTAGATCGTTCACACGACATTTGTGCATTTCACACGACCCTTGTGCATTTGACACAGCCGGCCGTGTAGCCCTGGGCGTGGCCTCTGTTTTGCTGTTGTTTCCAGCCACATGACCGTGTGCAACTCACACGGCCAACCGTATGGCTGGTCTCTATGGTGCGGGTTGCATGACCCGTTTGGGATGTTCACATGATCGTGTGAATTTGTTTTTCAAACCCGGAGTTTGTTGTGACGCCTCTTGGGTTGCATCCACAAAGTGCTAAATTTTACGGCTTCAGCCAGACAGATTTCTAACATCACTGTTGCTGAACCGTGTCGGTTGAAATCCTCGATCCTCATATTCTGTATCATCCATCAAACGAATGACGTTGCACTATTTTCTTGGATTAAGTTCAGTATCGCTTGGGAATATGCCCTTTTGATATTGGCCTCCTACTGCAGTAGCAATTTGGACTACTTTTGTCTCCAAAGATTTTAGTCTCGCATTCAACAAAAACAATGTTAAAAATAAAGCAATAAAAAAATTATTTACAAAAGAAGGAAAAATCAAAAATAAAAAAATATATTTACAAAAAAAATCAAAAAAATATTTTCAAAAATTTTACTTCAATTAAGATTGAACAACTTATTCAATCTTATTACTATATCTAAGTTGAATATTTCAATCCCTGGCAACGATGCCAAAAACTTGTTCGCCAAATATTTGATCGCGCTACTGCAAGTGTACAATATAGTTTATAGGATAATGGCAAGCAAAGTCGTATTCCTCAGGGATTGACTAACGAAACAATTATGCTATAATAACATCGTATTCCGATTTTATTGAAAATAAGAATAAAATAAATAAATTTGTAAAAGCCCTAACTCCACAAGTCTTTTCAACAAATATGAAAGCAACTCTAGGTACATAATCTCAACATTGTGTTTCTATGGTTCAATTCCTAAACTAGTTTATTCCACCTTTCGGGTGGCACATAAATAATAGATTAATAATAATTGAGGTCTTCCAATGCATCACAACTATTATTAACTCCCAAAAGATCTTTGAATTGAAATACTCCCCATAAACAGATATAGTCTCCCAATGCATTATCCTGTTTATGTCTGAATTCAATTTTTATCTTGTTAGAACTCACCTCCCGGATTATGGACTAACAAGTATGACATGCAAATTATAGATCAGATAATCAGCAAGAATTAAGCACTCGAATTCATAAAATAGAATACATAAATCAATTACGAAAACAATTAATATTAATTTAACATGAATCCACAGTTTTGATTATGCCATAGGATCCGAAAGATTAGCCTAATATATTCGATAACAAATTCATAGACCTTTTGAAATCAAATAGTTTGACATCATTTAAGTACAAACAAGAGATCTAAACTAAGAAAGAAAACCCCTTCTTGTCAGGATAAATCCTCTTTCCAAGCCTGCGAAATTCTTGCGCTTTCGTAGATATGAAAGGCCTTGTAGTGTTCTTCGTAACCTAGCCCTCTTCTCTCAGAAGACCTTTGATTTGTGTAAACCTAGTGTATTGTAGTGTATTTTTAGATGTAATGACTTGTATTTTCGTGCAATACCTTAGTCCCTTTATATAAGTGCTTGGAGAGATCACTTATAGAGTTCTGACAGGAAAATGACAACAAAATATGTCAAAAACAAGTCGCACGGTCCGTGTCATTTCACATAGTCATCCACATGGTCGTGTGGCCCCACAAGGTCTGACCGTGTAACACGTCTTTATCTCTGTTTTTCCCAAACACTTCACATGATTGTGTAATCTTCACACGGTAGCCCACACGGTCGTGTGACACCACACAATCTGACCATTTGACTTGTTTTTGACTGTTTTCTTCGTCTCTTTGAACTTCTCTTCTCACTCATCTATCTTGTCCAGTCCTTCCAACTGATATCTTTCCATTTAAGCTTTGTTTCATGTAAACAGTTACAAGAATACACAGTATCATGCAAGTAAGGAAATTAAATAAAATACACTAAATATCCATGCAAATGCATTAATTATATAACAAAATAAGCCCTTAAATGCACGTATATTTTACACATAAAAATTCCCCAAACTTAAACCATTGCTTATCCTCGAGCATACTTTAGAAAAATAATCTCACGGGGTATAAAGAACACACAAGAACACTATAACCATTCAATCTCATTTGACTCCATATTCAAGTAAACCATGTAATTCATTATCAAGAAGTCATCAATCACAATTTTGACATAATTAATAATCTCTCGGGTACTTAACATCGCGACGCACAAGTAGTAGTGTATCACTCATCTCTCAAAGTGTATGGGAAGTGTTTACTCTCAACTCAATTCAATGAAAGTAGAACTACCATAGCTTGCAAATCGTCTAACATCTCTGCCACTTTGATATGTGTAAAATTTACATGCATTTAGGGGCTTAAAATGGTATATATTTGATATATTTGCATGTATATTCAGTGTGTTTTGGTTGATTTCCTTTGTTGGGCGTGATACTACGTATTCTTGTAACTTCTACACGAAATGGAGCTAAATTAAAAAAATGGTATCACGTTCCAAATTATAGGTCAAGAGCTAACATACGAGCAAATATATGAAGGAGAGAAGCATGGACGATCGAATAAAAGGGAATTTCCATCAAAAACGTCCAAATGCGCTAACAATTTCCAGCACTTGTAGGGTTTAGTGTTTTGGCCAATAACTTTCTCTAAAAATTGATATTGAGGTGATTCAAGTGGCTATGGAAATCTAAGAGAAATGACTACAACTTTCAGGAAGACCCTAGGAGCAAATTCGGACAAAAACATGTCACACGGCTGTGTGAAATGCCCGTGTGAAAAATGACATGTCCGTGTGAAAAAGGGAAGAAACAGGGTGCGGAACCAAGTCGCACGGTCGGACCGTGTGGGACCCACATGGGCATGTGGAGTTGTTCTGCATAAAACCCACACGACCGTGTGAGGCTACACGGCCAGGCCGTGAGGGACTCTGTCATGCATTTTTCGGAGTCCTTTTCCCATTCCGACTCTACAAGATCTCTCCAAGCATATATAAAAGGGACACGAGGCTTGCACGAAAAATTATTCATTCATACCATAATATTGAACATGAATTTTCACATTACTCTATTGTACCTCTATTCATCTTTTTGGGGTTATTTAGGGTTCATTATCAAATTTTCACTAAACAATTCAACATTGTCGATAGGTTAATGAATGGTTGTTAGTATCATACACTTTAAATTATATATATTAACAATGAAGATATTAATCAACAATTTCAAAATATGTGAAAAAAAGAGGAATGTTAAGATATATTGATGTAACTGTATTATGTTATTTATTTTTGAATAGTTTGATGTAATGAAGTTAATACATTGACTTTATCAAAATTACTTTTTATTTATAGTATTATTTTTAGAGTTGATCTATCATATTTTATTTTTATATTAATATTAATTGGGCCCCCTACAAAAAATTTTTGGCTTCGTCACTACTTAGGAGGGGAATCCATCCCTACAAGAATGAGTTTTCTTTCTATGTCTAGATCTCTTATCTGTGCTTAAACGAGTCATAATGTTGATTTCAAGTTTGTCTATGAATTTGTCATCAATGTTTGGCTAATCTTTCGGATCTTAGGGCATAATTAAAATTGTGGATTCATGTTAAATCTTGATTAATTATTTTCATAATTGATTCATGTGTTCTATTTTATGAATTCGAGTGCTTATTTATAATTTTCGATTATTTGGCCAATAATTTGCATGCCATACTTGTTAGTCCATAATCTGGGAAGTGAGTTCTAACAAGACGAAAATCGAATTCAGACATAAACAGGGTAATGTATCGGGACTCTACTTATGTTTGTGGGGAGTATTTCAATTCAAAGATCTTTTGGGAGTTAATAATAGTGGTGATGGATCGAGTGACCTTAATTATTATTAATCTACTATTTATGCGCCACCCGGGAGAGGAATAAACTATATTAGGAATTAAACCCATAGAAACGCATGAATTGGTTTTTGAAACTTTAATTGGATTTCTTGTATGTGATTATGAATTAAAACCCATAAAAACAGGGTAATGTATCGGGACTCTACTTATATTAGGAATTAAACCCATAGAAACACATGAATTAGTTACATGAATTGCTTCCGTGTATGTTGAAAATACTTGTGGGGTTCGCAAATTTATTTTTCTTTATTTTTTGATTTTTCTAAAAACACTTGATATTCGGTCGCTTCAACAAAATTGGAATACGATGTTATTATAGCCTAAGTGTTTCGTAGTCAATCCCTGAGGAATACGACCTTGCTTGCCATTATTCTATAAACAACATTGTACACTTGCAGTTATAAGATCCAAAATAATTTTTGGCGAACACATTTTAGTGTGCACAACTTAAGAATCAAAAAGGTCTTTTCATTTGGTTGTAATGTTGGCTCTTTGGTAAGGATAGGGAAAATTTGGATTAAGTGACTTGACTTGAGCAAATAGAATTTAAGTACACAGACTTGCAACTCACCAACCGAATTTCATCTAAAAATCATTCTTTCAAGATACTTTTTCTTTTTAACTCAACTCCACCATTTTTCTCCTTTTTCATTCTTAGACCTTTTTGCCTTTTTTTTTCTTTTTCATTAGCCTCATGCTCTCAATTCCTTAAAATTTTCAGCAATATTTTTTTCTTTTCTTTCTTTGGCTCGATTTTTCTCTCTTTCTTTTTCAGAGATTTTTATTTTTCAAGCTTCATTATTCTTTCATTTACCTAAACACTGCTCATCCCTCATTCTTTTGCCAACTTTCTCTCTTTTTAACAATTTCACCACATCTTCCCCAAACTATTCATCTTCTATAAGCTCAAGTAATTTTTAGGGATTAAAAAACATCTTTCAATTTTTTAAAGATCAAGATGTGGCTAACAAAAAAAAGTTAAGGCTCAAAATGGCTACATGACTTGCAACACACATGGCATTAATGAAGATACCAAAGCAAGTTCTAGAATTCTAATATCCACGAATGAAACACTCAAGAAAAAATAAGACTGCATAATATGAAAACAGTTAAAGGCACAAAAGCTCACAGGCTTATTTTCCGCATCATGCTCAAATACCCAATTTTCTTAATCAATGCCAAACAAGTAGGCAACATCTTCTCAACCATTCATCACATTATTTTGATCATGGCTTGTCTTGTTCTTGATCTTGTCTTGTCTTGAGATTTTTTGGCCATTCTTACACAAGGACACTGGTTGTTCAGTCTCTGGTTTTGTTATTCTGTTTCCACCTTTGCCCGTGGATTTTGATGTCTCTCATCTAGCTCTGGAATTATGTTATGATGGTGAGGGAGTCGTAGAGCTTTAGTTAGATCCATGTCCAAGTGATGAGGTTCCTGAGGAGGAGTCCGAGGGGGATAGTCTAGACGAGGTTCACTGGCCTATGTATCAGCATATGCCTCCTCTTGGGTGTCAGGCAGTTTTTCCGAAAGAGTTAGTCAGCAAAGTTTCGTCTCAATGTCTTCGTAGGTTGAGGGAGAAATTGGGTCTCCCATCGTTGTTCCGGATGTTAGCTCGAGGATCAGGAAATAGACTTACTCATCCGCCCAAGGGCTTCATTACAGTGTATCTTTAAAGCTTCTCTGTTGGTTTTTCTCTTTCTCCGGATAATTTTCTTGTGGGAATCCTCAGATCGGTGGGTACATGTGTTGGATAGATGGTTCCCCAAGCTTATGCGTACATACGGAGATATGAGTATGCCATGCTGGAGTTGCATATGCCCGCGACTGTAGATGGATTACACTCCATGTTCTATGCTAAGAAATCTTCGGCAGATACTTTCTTCCATTTCTTTCCTCACCCCCAATGTAAGTTTCTTACGGGACTTCCCTCTCCTGGTGGGCTATGGAAAGAGGATTTATTCTATGTGTGGGATAAAAGTTGGGAGTTCTTCCACGAATGGGTTTTGGAGTCCAAGTCAGCTCGCGATACTACTGTTTCACGCAAGGATTTGTCGGAGGTTTATAGATCCAAAGGGTTGTTTAAGATTCTTCTGAATGTTAGGGATTTCTTGGGTACTCAATATTGATTTACTTCATTGTACTTTTCCTCGTTGTTACTTGTATACTTGATTGTTTATGCTCTCTGATATTGCTTCTCATTTATTCTTCAGGAAATGATAGTTATAGTGTTGTTGAGTTGATGACCTTCAAGAAAAAGGAGAGGAAAAGGCCAATGGAAAGTCTGTTGTTGGCAGGAGCTCGAGCGCACTACCTCGGAGTGATGGTGAGCGAGGGTCACACCCTTGCCGGCTGGAGGGTGACCGGCGCCCTGGTTCTCATTTCAGGGATCGTGCTGATGTTGCCATCTCCCCTTCCTCTTTCTGGCTCTTCTGGGGGAAGAGCCTAAGGACAGAGCCTGGTGATGGTATTCCTGGGACCATTGGTCCCCGAGTTCTCTTTTCTGGTAGAGTGAATCCTCACGAGGGGATTTAGTCCCACTGGGATTTCACAAATTCTGGTGTGGGATATGCCAGCACTAGAGGAGCACTATTGGCGAATGGTCAATCCGGCCTTGGATCTCTGTCCTTTAAGGACATTGAGAAACATCTCTATGGAGACATAGCCCGGGTGAGCTTCATGGTTACTTTACATTTTCATTCTTCATTCTTGTTTTCTTTTATTCAATTAAGACTTATGCAAATTTTGGTGTACATTCTGAACCTCGTTGTGGCATCGAACCGTAAGGTGAGGTGGTGCAAAAGGAGAACCGCCAACTTCGGAAAGAGGTGAAGAAGTCATGAGGGCCAAATATCTAATTTGTCTAAGAAGTATGAGCGGGTGAATGCTCAACTTGCGCACGAGGCAGAGACGGGCAATGTGTTCTTCCAGTCTTCTATCGGCGTCCAATTATTATCTAAGGAGAGGTCCAGCTTGGTGGAGGCCTACAAGGTTTTCGTGTATTATTGTCCGGATTTGATGAGAGAGTCCTCCTTCTACTTTGATAAGGCGGTGTGTCATTGCCGGAGGATGCTACGAAAGAGTGGGAAGGCCTCTCTTAAAATGATAGGTATCCTAGATTGCGGAGATGTGGAGGAAGAGGGAGAGACTAAGGCTTAACAGAATCTTCCCGAGGGAGCCCACGGTACGGGCGGCGGTGATGGAGAGGAGATGGGCGGTGCCAATGCTATAATGAAGGGTGGAGCCCCCATGTCTGAGTAGTGATAGTTTATTCCGGCATAGACGGTTCTTGCTTTCAACCCATCTGTTTAAGGCTTACTTTCTATGCTTGGATATTTTTCTTGTTTATTCCCCTAAGATATTTATTTTCCCCCAAAAGGCTAGATGATATCTTGTTGCTCCAATGTTACACTCATACTCATGCTTTCATTTATGTATATTTGTCTCTTGACGATTTTCTTATTATATTTGCACATGATATTTTTGTTGGTGGGGACTGTTCACATTTGGGGTGGAGGTGGATCCTCCCTCTTGGGAGGAAGCCTTAATTCTTCTGGAATGGTAGGAGATGCTTGTACCGAGGTTAGGATGACACCCTTCTAGAGCCCAAAGGGGGGCGCCCTTCAGGAACTGGGCCCTTCAGGAGCTCAAGGGGCTCCCTTCAAGAGCTCATGTGTTCGTATTTTTGCCTTTTTTTCCTTATATATCCATGTATTGTATGTTGGCGAGGAAGAACAATTTACGAGGATCCCCGTGAGAAGGACCCTCCTATTTGGAGCGCCGGATGGGATTTGTTTATGAGGACCTCCCGAGTAGGCCTCTCCCATTGGAGCGTCAGATCAGTTTTGTTTATGAGGACCTCCGTGAGGAGGCCCATCCCATCCCAGAGCGCTGGATGAGATTTATTTACGAGGAACCCTATGAGGAGGCCCCTCCCATTTGGAAGCGCCAGATGAGGTTTATTTATGAGGACCCCCATGAGGAGGCCCCTCCCATCCGGGAGCACCGGATGAGGTTTATTTGCGAAGACTTCCATGAGGAGGCCCCTTCCATCTGGGAGCCCCAGATGAGATTTATTTATGAAGACCCCGTGAGGAGACCCATCCCATCCGAGCGCCGGATGAGGTTTATTTATGAGGACCCCCGTGAGAGGGTCCCTCCCATCCAGGATTACCAAATGATGTTTATTTACGAGGACCCCCGTGAGGAGGTCCCTCCTCCACGGGTGCGTCAGAGAAGGTTTACTAAGGAGAGCACTCTAATGGTCATTGGTTGCAGCCGTGTTCGGCAATTAACTGCATGCAAGAAATCATAGCACAATCGTTAAAGTAATTTATTTATTATTCACTGGCGATTAAGTTTTACGCCCATCGGGAATAAATAAACTGAAATGGAAATAAAAATACTTAACGCCTCCGGGGCGAATATAAATTGAAAGCAGATAAAAATACTAAGGCCTCCGAAAGGTAAGGGAAAACTGGCATCTGCAGAAGCTAGAGAGATCCACGACTGCTATGGAGGTGTGGCGCTCTCGCTGTCTTATTGAGGGAGTTAAATTCATCCTCAGTGTTCTCGCGTAGTGTTTCCAGGCAGTCTCGATGTCCCCAATGATCATGCCCATTGCATACTCCGTGGTGAGTTTCAACTAGAGGTTAACTATGGAGGAATTGACTCGGGATCAGTTCAAGAGGTGTTATTCAAAGTCTACGTTGCGGTGGCAAGGAATCCCCGGGGGTGAATTAGACTATCTTCATGGTGTGATAGGGGGCGTCCCCTACTACCTCTTTTCCAGGAACGATCATGATCTTGATGCACATCGCGGTGATCCATGTACTCTTGTAGATGACCCTGTCGAATTAGCCTTTCAATTTCCTTCGTTAGCTAGATGCAAGCCTCAGTAGTGTGACGCCCACCCCTATTACTACTATTAGAACATATGTAAATTGTATAACTCGAAAATATAGACTCTATTTATAAGAACGTGCAGTTTGATTTTTCCTATGACAAGTTAATAGACAAGTAATGAAATAAACCATGTTCTGTCGAACAATGAAAGAAACCTTGTATCAACAACAAAGATCATACCATGTCTAAAAACAGCAAGGGTTGTCAAACCTGTCTGTATAGAAACATGATGACTACATATACAAGCCCACGACTTAAACCAGCACACTATTTACATTTCGGGAATATCCCCATTCATAGGTCCGAGATCTACATCTATGAATTGAAAGGTCCGAATGATCAACTCTGCAATCAGTTGTTAGAATCAATAGGCCTTCAAATTGTTCATTTGAAAGTAAAGTTTCAAAAGTTATAAATAGTACGAGTTCCTACATATAACCCAACGAAGCAAAACCAAAATGAACCCACAAACACGCTCGACAGGTCATCATCCATATCCATGATCCTTAAAACCTGAAGAAACTCCAGCACCGCACAGTAAGTGAGAGACAGGCATTCTCATTATCACCTTCAATGCATGAACTACATGAGCTAAAGCCCAGCAAGTAAAAATCATGCATGTCCAAAGAATGGCAATTTTTTTCCAACATGTAATGCTAAAAATGTAAATTCATGAATCGAAATACTTTTCTCAAATTATTTTCTTTCATTTAGGCCCCTGACCCAGCTACTATGCACCAGAAAAGAGCTCTACACACAGCAATAATCAAATGGCCAATAATATCCGTTATGATACTACGTGTGGACCATCCTCCCGCGGCCCAACCAAGCATCCCCTACTTGCGTCCCCTGTGTCCGCTAAGAAGTATCCCACCCCAAAGGTTCATAATATAGGTATCCACAAATGGACCATCCTCCAGTGATCCACCGAGAGCACATCTCCCATCTAGCCATGTGTTCACCAGGAAGTATCCCACCTGTTATACCTAAACATATATCACAAGCATGCCTAGCATGCCTCGGTGTACTAGTAGTAGTCAGAAAAACATCTATTTTCTATCTGAAAATATTTTCATGCATGCGAATATCCTCTTGTAAGATGCATGCACATGGAATTGATGTGAATGACATGTTCAATGGATCACCAAACAACATATTGCAAAATCATTCAAGCCAATTATGCAATATATAATACTCATATATATTCAACAAGATACCACAATCACATATAATACAATTAATTCAAACAATAATAGGTTCATGCATTACAGTTGCAAATTGATTTTTACTTATCTTTCGTTTTTGAATATTCTACAAAAATTTCAATAATTGTCTTTCTTCCCTAATCTTATCTGTAAGAAAACCTGTAAAAACATAATGTATAAATTTCTATTATTGAGTCAATGACTTTAACATACTGAATTCCATAAAAGATTTCAACTCGTAAATTTATTTTCTCGAAATGATTCTAACTTGCCGGTTACAACCTCAACCTATTTCTCTCTTTTTTTTTCCCTTTTTTAAGGCAACAACCTAGATCTAGTTAAATTTCAAAACACCTATAATCTCATTTTCTTTTTTTTTTAATTTTTTTTATATAAATCCCCATGTTATTATTCCTACATAGCAAACATCATTCTGACTATATATTTTCTTTTGATTTACATAGAGTCACAACCCAATAAAGGGCAAATATTAATTATTTAATCTATCATCATCTTGTAATATCGAATAAACATAGATAAAACATCAAAGAGAATAAATATATATGTGTATTTCAAATCTACAGATTAAGAGGATAGCTATGAGTATATTCAAATTAAATCTACAGTTAAATTAAAGTAATGAAAATAAGAAAATACTTACTCATAACTAGCAAGTCGGATTGCCTCCTTAAATTCATGCCTCGCCTCTTTTTTTTTTTTTTCTTCCCCCTAGATTTCCATACTTTGTTTCGTTGTTTCTTACATCCGGGTTTATGTGTTATTGTAGTGTTAAGAGTAATAATGATATCTATCATATATATATATATATATATATGAGATCAATGCCTTAAGTAAGTACGTAAGACCAAATCTGGACCACAGATCAATAAATTTCAATGACTAATAATAAATATGCTTAAAATATATAAAAATACCTAATTAAATTGATAAAAGAGGTATATTAGTCCAAACCAATCAATCATATCCCATGAAATTAGGGAAGTTACACACAACAGCATTGATGTGGAAATTACTATTATAGCCTCGCCTAGGTCGAATTGACCATCTTGACCTCGTCTCGCTAGAAATTACCAAGATGCCCCCAGGATCCGCGGCTTTTTATATGGGTCCCAACCCGACCCGAATGTCCGGGTCGGGTCGCCCACGAGCCACACACCATCGATCGAGTGTCACGTGTACGATGATCTGCATTACACGGTGAACAGTACTATAAATACGACACGAAAATCAAGGTAAAAGGTAACTTGTCATTATTCTAAATTACCTCGCTCTTTAGCTTTCTAAGTACCTCAACTACCTGATTCTGACTTAGGCATCGGAGGGCCTTAGCTGGGAGCCATCCCGACTAGCCTAACATGTGTTTTGTTTCAGGTACCCTCGAACAAAGTACCTCACCTCGCTTTTTGGGATCCTGAGCCAGGTCACCTCGTGGACAACACTTCACCTCGCTTCGCGGGTCTCTAGGTCAGGTACATCTGATTTACCTTTCTAAATCAGTTGGCACCGTCTGTGGGAAGGAGGTCTAGCTAAAGATGGAGGAAACACCGGGGAAGATGTTGGAAACACCTAAGCACGCATCGAAGACACCTCAGGGGGTTGTGGAGGATCCTCCCTGAGAAACATCACCAATTCGTTCGCTTCACTTCGGGGGACCCTCTGTGGTTCGGGAGGAGGAGCATATGATTCACATGAAAGCTAGTGACTTTGAGAAAATGCTGGAAAAAATGTTGGAAGATAGGGAAAGAAAGGGCAAGAAGGCTATGGAGGCACCTCCTCAAGACCCCCCATTGGAAGAGAGGAATGCAGAAAAGCGAAACGAAGTACCAGATGATTTGGAAGAGGTGGCTAGCCAAGCCGTCAGGCCACCAGCGAGGCGACCAGTGGAGGTCATTGGCAAACCAGTCAATAAGCCATGGGACATACACGAACTGAGTGAACAAATCAAGCATGTTACTCGACAACTAGATGATTTGAGGCGGAGGGGAGCAGTAACATCCGCTTTACAAAAAAGGGGATCTCCATTTTCTCTCGAGATCCTAGCCAAGGTGGTCACGCCGAACTTCAAGCTTCCTGATCTCCCGAAATATGATGGGAACAGGGACCCTCAGGAACATCTCAGCGCTTTCGACCATGTGATTCAATTGTATGGGCAGTCGGATGCCATGAATGCTAGAATATTCATCACTACGCTGATCGGGAAGGCACATGAGTGGTTCATGGGATTACCTAGGGGAACTGTGGTTTCTTACGAACAGCTGGCTTGGAAGTTCTTATACCAGTTCGCAAGCCAAAAGCGAGCTCGAAGGTCAGCTTCGCATTTGTTCACTATAAGGCAAGGGGTGAAAGAGTCACTCAGGGAATTCATAAATCGGTTCAATGATGAAGCGTTGGAGGTACAAGATATGCGAATCGATATGATGACTAATATCCTTATCCTAGGATTGCAAAAAGTACCATTAGCATCAGCGCTCGCTCGCGAACCACCTGTCGATAAGGAGAAGTTAATGGAAGTGACCCAAAAGTACATACAGAAGGAAGAGATGAATGCCCTGAAAGACCAGGAGTGGTCCCAAGTGTCTCAGGCTCCACACGAAGGGAGGGATCTTAGAGAGAGGAGGCTTCGGTTTAGGGCCGAGAGAGGCCTAGACCAAGGTCCAGATCAAGATCGCCCTAGGATAGCGAGGCACAACAGATATACTCTGTTGAATGTGCCCCGAAGTCACGCTCTAATGGCCATAGAACGAACGGATATACTAAGGTGGCCAAAAACGATGAAGACAACTTCGGGTCGAAGAAACACGGATAAATATTGTCGCTTTCACAAGGACCATGGCCATGATACTGAGGACTTCATTCAATTGCGAGATGAGATCGAAAGGTTCATCCAGCAAGGTTACTTACAAAATTTTGTTTTGAAAGAAGAACGAGGTGGAGGACCTAACCGGGACCCTAGGCGAAGATCACCGGCTCGCAAAATCACGAAGTCGGTCGAGAGGTCGCCATGAGGCCAGACATAGCCAGGAACGCCCGAGGGAACGTTCTAGGCCTAGGCAAAATCAGGAAGAAGATAACTTGCCTCGTAGGGGAGTTATACATATGATAGCAGGAGGCCCTAGTGGAGGTGACTCGCAAAGTGCGAGAAGGAAGCATGCGCATAACCTCACCCATGATTCTAAGAGGAGGCTAAAGGTCATGAGCGTCCAAAACTCTAGCCCTATTACGTTTGACGGTCGTGACCTCGCGGGGGTCGAGGCAGGCCAAAATGACCCGATGGTAATCACGATGGATATCGCCAACTTCGCCGTACAAAACGTTTCGGTGGACAATGGGAGCTTGGCAGACATATTATTTATGCATGTGTTGAGGAAGATAGAATTGGATATAACCACCTTGTGTCTGGTGGACACTCCACTGATGGGGTTTGGAGGAAGTGAAGTGGTTCCTCTAAGAACCGTTGATCTCCCCACCTCGCTAGGCGAAGCGCCGTGCCGAAAGACAATCATGATCAAGTACCTGGTGGTAGACGCCCTATTTGCTTATAATGTGATCATGGGGCAACCCGGACTGAATCATTTTCAAGTTGTGGTGTCCACTTACCACCTGAAGATGAAGTTCCCTACAGCAGGAGGGATAGGCAAAGTGTGAGGTGATCAGAAGACGGCTAGAGAATGTTATAACGTTTCCCTAAAAATAAAGAAGGAAGGGAGAGAAGTGAGAACTATAAGGCAAATAACGCGCGAAGAAGAAGTTGGGCTGAGTAAAAAAGAAAAGGAGAAGGTTAAAAAAGCTAGGACAATGGTGGAGTATAGGGTTGAGCCAACGGAGCAGTACAAAGTAATTGAGCTCGAGCCAGGCGACCCGGATAAGTTCACCAAGATAGGGTCGCAAATGGACTCGAAGTTAGAAGTGTTGATGATTCAATTTCTTAAGGAGAACGTGGACATCTTTGCTTCGAAACCTTCTGATTTCCAAGGCATAGACCCCGAGGTGAATGTGGACCCATTAGCGAGGCCAGTGAAACAGAAAAAGCGAAGCTTTGGAAGCGAAAGAAACAAAATTATAGAAAACGAGGTGAACAAATTATTGGAAGCGGGATATGTTGTGGAGATTCAGTTCACAGAATGGTTGTCAAATGTAGTTGTAGTGCCCAAGGCTAACAACAAATGGAGGATGTGCACAGACTTCACAAATATGAATAAGGCATTCCCCAAGGATCCTTACCCCCTGCCTCGCATCAAACTCTTGGTGGATTCCACGGTAGGATGTGCCTTGCTTAGCATGATGGATGCTTACCAAGGATATCACCAAATCTTTATGGTGGAAAAGACAGGGATAAGACCTCGTTTGTGACGGAGAACGGAGTTTATTGTTACATGGTAATGCCATTTAGGCTAAAGAATGTGGGAGCTACTTATCAGAGGTTAGTCAACCTCATGTTTAGGGAGAAAATTGGAAAATCAATGGAAGTGTATGTTGATGATATGTTGGTAAAAAGTGTGATGGAAGAGGATCACCTTGAGCATTTGAGGGAGGCTTTCAAAATAATACGAGCCTATGGCATGAAATTGAATCCAGCGAAGTGCACCTTCGGAGTGCGAGGTGGAATTTTTTGGGCTTCATGGTGCATGAGAGAGGGATCGAAGCGAACCCGGAGAAGATAAAAGCTATAATGGAAATGAGTTCACCTAGAACGGTCAACGAAGTACAACAACTTACGGGAAAAATTGCCTCGTTGAACAGGTTCATTTCGAGGTCAGCTGATCGCAACCTCCCTTTTTCAATACTTTGAGGAACATGAAGAATTTTCAATGGACGGAGGAATGTGAGAAGGCGTTCGAAGATTTAAAAGGATACCTTATGTCTCCACCCTTACTGTCCAAACCAAAAAAAGGAGAGACTCTATTTTTATACCTAGCCGTTTTGAAGCGAGTCGTGAGCTCGGTGTTGGTACGAGACGAAGAGGGAGTTCATCGCCCAGTTTACTACGTGAGCAAATTGTTACAGAGAGCCGAATAGAGGTATCTAGAGATCGAAAAGCTAGCTCTAGCCTTGGTAGTATCAGCCAGGAAGTTGCGACTTTACTTCCAATCTCATCAAATTATTGTCCTCACAAATCAGCCGCTGATACAAGTGTTAGAAAAAACAGAGCTATCAGGTCGCTTAGTGAAATGGTCCGTGGAATTGGGGGAATTTGACATTAAGTATCAAAGTAAAACGGCGGTGAAGGCTCAAGTTCTGGCCGACTTCGTTAACGAAGCAAGTGGGTCGGAAATTGAAGTTCAAAAAGAGGAAGTGAGGTGGCTACTGCATGTGGATGGATCGGCGGTGGCTACTGGAGGCGGAGCTGGGATCTTGTTGCAGAAGCCTAATTCTTTCGAGGTCGAAGTGGCACTTCGCCTTGAATTTGAGGTGACAAATAACGAGGCTGAATACGAAGCTCTGTTGGCAAGTTTAAAAATGGCGCAGAAGTGCAATGTGAAGAGGTTGATAGCTTACACTGACTCCAAGTTGGTGGCAATGCAAGTCGAAGGTTCGTTTGAAGCCAAGGATCGATCCATGGCTAAGTATTTGGAGAAAGCGAAGCGGTTGATGGAAAAGTTCAAATTTTTTCAACTACAACAGATCCCAAGAAATGAAAATGAGCGAGCCGATGCTCTAGCTCGCTTCGCAAGTGCAACAAGTGGGAATAGCTCGAGGAAAGTGATCGTGTTGGTGGCGACGCAGCCGGACTCGCTAGTGGAGGAAGGCCCCATCAAGCAGTATCCAAGCGAGGCGCTAGTTTGTCCAATCGACACCCCAATTGATTGGATGGAAGACTTGAAAAATTACTTAGAAAATGTAATTTTGCCGTTGGATCCGCTAAAAGCTAGAAGGGTCCAAGTTAGAGCATCGCGGTTCCTAATGATAGACAATGAGATGTATAAAAGGTCAGTAGGAGGACCACTACTAAAATGCCTCGGACCGGAGAGGGCGATGTATGTAATGAGGGAGATTCATGAGGGCAACTGTGGTAACCACTCAGGAGGTAAGGCGCTCACCCAGAAGGTGATACGGCAAGGTTACTTTTGGCCAACTTTAGCAAATGATGCAATGGAGTTTGTTAAAAAGTGTGCAAAGTGTCAGTTTCATGCGAACCTAACTCATCAGCCAGCGACCCAATTGGAAACGATCCCCATTGCTTGTCCTTTTGATCAATGGGGAATCGATATATTGGGTCCATTTCCAATGGCTAGAGCTCAGAAGAAATTTATCATTGTGGCAGTGGAGTACTTTTCTAAGTGGATCGAGGCCGAGGCAGTGGCTAAGATAACGAAAACCGAAGTCATGAATTTTTTATGGAAAAATATCGCATGTAGGTATGGGGCGCTCAGAGTCTTAATATCAGATAATGGCACTCAGTTTCAAGGAAAGAAGGTTAGGGAATGGTGTGAAGAATATAAAGTCAAGCAAAATTTTACAGTTGTGGGGAACCCTCAAGCAAATAGGCAGACGGAGGTCGCAAATAGAACTATTCTACAACACTTAAAAACGAGGCTAGAGGAAGCGAAGTCGTATTGGGTGGACGAGCTACCTGGAGTCCTTTGGGCGTATCGAACAACCCCACGGACTTCGACGGGTGAGACGCCTTTCAGTTTAGTGTATGGGTCGAAAGCGATTGTGCCGGTGGAAATTGGAGAGACTTCGCTTCGGGTCGCTCGATATGATCCCAAGAGCAATAGTGAAGCTAGAGAACTCGAGCTCGAGCTCATTGTAGAAAAGCGAGACAAAGCGTTCATTCAGATCCAAGCGGCCAAGGGAAGGATGAAAAATGCATACAACAAAAGGGTTCAGGAGCGAAGCTTTCAGATAGGGGATCTGGTGCTCAAAAAAGTGGAAGTTTCCAAGCATGTTGGGAAGCTAGAGGCTAATTGGGAAGGACCTTTCAAAGTGACTGAGGTGCTGAAGAGGGGAACATACAGGCTCGAAACCATGCAAGGAAAGGAGCTCCCGAGGCCTTGGACCATTCATAACTTAAGGAGGTTCTACACTTGATGTTGCATAACTAATCTATTTCATGTACTTAGCTTAATTTTCATTTGCACTGAAGACTTATGTTAAAAGCTCTTATCAATGAAAGAAAATGAAATATCACTTGCAATATTTACTCTTTGCACACATCTGCTTAGTATTTCAGGGTCATAAACGAACCACTCAAGATTTGTAGGCTCTCAAGATAAGCCCCCTAAAGGGCTAGCAGGCCCAAGATGATCCCACGAAGGATCTAGGCCATAAGCACCCTTTTAGGCTGGCAAAGCCCACAATGGTTCCAAGCAAGGGACCTAGGCTCGCAAATTAAGCCCCCTAAAAGGCTAGCAGGCCCAAGACGATCCCACGAAGGATCTAGGCCATAAGCACCCTTTTAGGCTAGCAATGCCCACAGTGGTCCCAACAAAGGGACCTGGGCTCGCAAATTAAGCCCCGTAAATGGCTAGCAGGCCCAAGATGATCCCACGAAGGATCTAGGCCACAAGCACCCTTTTAGGCTGGCAAAGCCCACAATGGTTCCAAGCAAGGGACCTAGGCTCGCAAATTAAGTCCCCTAAAAGGCTAGCAGGCCCAAGACGATCCCACGAAGGATTTAGGTCATAAGCACCCTTTTAGGCTGGCAAAGCCCACAATGGTCCCAACAAAGGGACCTAGGCTCGCAAATTAAGCCCCCTAAAAGGCTAGCAAGCCCAAGACGATCCCACGAAGGATCTAGGCCACAAGCACCCTTTTAGGCTGACAAAGCCCACAATGGTCCCAACAAAGGGACCTAGGCTCACCCAGGGAACTAGGCTTGCCACGAGGCTTAGCCTCGCGAAGAAGCCTAGGACCTAGGGGACGCTCGAAAAATAAAAATATGAAGAGAAAAGAAATGCGAAGCGAAGTAAGTGCAAGCAACATATAAAAGTGAAATGTGGTACATCAAAGTGACACACAAAAATAAGCGAAGTAAGGTAGAAGCAATACACAAAAATAAGTGAAGTAAGGTAGAAGCAATACACAAAAACGAAGTAAAATTAGAAGTACATTGTGAGGCGATGAGATTGTCAACAAAAATACATCAAAGTCAAATACTTCGTCAACGATTTACATAAATAAAATCCCTAAGAGGCTAGAAGAGGTTTAACGATCTCGGTGAACTCATCGACCTCTTCAACCTCGTCAATGATTTCTACGTCGTTCGAGGTGCCAACCTCGCCTTCACCTTCGGCGACATCTGCTTTCGACTCATCATTCTCAAAGGGGTCCAGCTTTTCGGGGTCGAAATCGGCCTTAAAGGCTCCCTTTTAAATCCCCTGCTCACGACATCTCTCAAAGCCGTCGAAAAGGTACACCACGGCTTGTTCGGCCACGAGTTTCGCGCAAGAGGAGGACTGAAGGAAAAATTGAACTCTAGCGAGGCGAGATGAGGCTAGCGAAGCCTTATACTCTTCACAGGAGGGATATTCTTCGAGGCCTTGCTTACGACGAAAGAATCTGCCACCTCTTTGGCATGAAGCTCCTCACGAGTTTTAAGCTCACTTTGGGACGAAGCAAGGTGGGTTTTCAGATCGGCCACTTCCTTGATAAGCTCAGCTCAAGCCTCCTCGATGGTTTTTGCCTTATCCGCTTCAGCAGTTCGGAGCTTCGCATGGACCTCACTCAGCTGATTGACGAACACCTCGTTTTGATGCCTCCAGTCAGTGCCACGAAGGGCCATTTGATGAAGCAAGGCAGAGAGCTACAAAAAAAAAGCAAAAGTAAAGGACAACGAAACGAAGTAAAAAACAAAGCAAAAGTGTTGCACAATTTAAAAGGAGCCACATACCGACATGATACCATGGGCCGCGAGCTCTTCGATGCGAGTAAATTCAGTGGTCATCAGGGCGAACTGATCGGCAGGAAGGGTAGTGTAGTTGTACAATTCAAAGGAGTCCTCCCCAGGGTTCGTTTCGAGGATCGAGCTTTGCGAGCTGATATTCCAGTTGGGAACAGTGCGAGGCATGGAAAGCTCGCGAGGTTGAGGCATAAGTTCGGGAGCCTTCTCGCGAGCCGCAAGTCATTGGGCCTGAAGATGAGACTCGCTTCGATTCAACCGCATCATCATCTGGTCCACTGTCGGAAGGTTCGCATCGGTGGGTTCGCTCGCGTCGTGAGCCCACATTCCGGGGGAGGCATCCATTGAGTCAGGCGAGATACGGGCCTTGTGAGTTTTAGTCTTTTTCTGGGCAGAGCCTTCGGCCACAGCCTTCCCTTTCTCTTCCTTCGACTTGCTACCCGAGGCCTTGCTGGTTTTCTTTGAGGGCACCTCTGGAGCGGGGTCGACATCTACCGTGACGACGGGGGCCGAGGCTATGACTACGCCCAATGGCAGCTCAGAAGCAGCAGCATCTTGGCGAGCTCGCTTGCGAGCCAGCAACGTCTCTTTATTCTTGGCAACGTTCTATCCCTCGTCGGCCTTGTCGAGTACAGCATCTCGGATCACCATATCTACATAAATAAGCAATAGCATCAGTACGAGAATGATAAGTGAGCCAAGAAAATAGAGAGAAATAAATTACCAAGTGTTAGAGTTTCGTGGCGAGGAGCGGGGCTAAGGCCGATGAGGGATAGAACGTCTTCGGTAATGAGGTCGCAAGCCTCATACCGATTTTGGGTCAACCTAGAAATGAAGTTGGCTCCCCAAGAAACAGGAGGCAAGCCTCGAAGGCGAGGCCGGCTCAATTTCCAATCCGAAGGTAGGTCCTAGGGAGTTTCAATAGGGGCTCGAATGAATATGAACCTATCTTCCCAAGGCCACACCGAGGAAGGAACCCGATGTAAAAATTTTCGATTAGTTCGAGGTGAGATGTAAAAGAATCCGGAGTTAGTAGTGGTGGTAGAAGAGTTGATGGCATATAGTTCGCAAAAGTGAGAAAGCGAGGCGGCCTCGCCGAAGTGCTTCATCAAGATAATAAAACCTACGATGTGACGGTAGGAATTTGGGACAAGCTGAGCGGGGCAAACATCGAGCCCTCTTAGAATGTCAGCAATGGGGCGAGCCAAAGGAAATCTAAGACCCGCCTCAAGGCTAGCGAGGTGAAAAGCTAAGCAGCGAGGTGGGGGCTTATCTATCCTATCACTAGTAGTAGGAATTATGATTCGGTATGAAGCGGGAATGAAGAAGTTTTTCCTAATGGTGTCTAAATCATGAACAGAGACTCGAGACCTAAGTAAAGCCCAGGGGGCGACATGTTCCACATCGTCCGAAGGTGTGGCCTCGTGGGATACCCTATCTTGAGAGAGGGGAATATGGGTCGCCCCACTAGTAGAAGTAGAAGAGCTCGAAGAAGAGCTAGAATCGGACGACCCCGAGTTCGAGGACGAACCAGAGTTCGACCGCGAACTAGAGGGCCGTGTAGATGGAGGAGGGGTCGCCATAAAGATTAAGAAAATTTAAAAGAGAGAGAAAGAGAACCTACCTCTAAGTCAAGTGAAGTGGAGGAGCACGAAGTCAAGATCCTATGTCGTGGGCGAGCTTGAGCAGCGGGGTGATCTGAGGTAAAAAAAGTGTGAAAAGTAAAGGTTTTGAAAAGCCCATCGTATATATATCGAGAAGGGCGGGAAAATCAACGGCCTTAATCGAAAGGTTATTCAAATTCAACGGCTGGGATGGAAGGGTCCTTTCGAATTCAAGGGCTTGGATTCCGTGTCGCTTCGCATTCGAAGGCATGCATCGAGTCACTTTAGTAATAAATTACTAAAGTGACATGGGGAGTAAATGATGTGGAAATTACTATTATAGCTTCGCCTAGGTCGAATTGACCATCTTGACCTCGCCTCACTGGAAATTACCAAGATGCCCCCAGGATCCGCGACTTTTTATATGGGTCCCGACCCGACCCGAGTGTCTGGGTCGGGTCGCCCGCGAGCCACGCACCATCGATCGAGTGCCACGTGTACGGTGATCCGCATTACACGGTGAACAGTACTATAAATACGACACGAAAATCAAGGTAAAAGGTAACATGTCATTATTCTAAATTACCTCGCTCTTTAGCTTTCTAAGTACCTCAACTACTTGATTCTGACTTAGGCATCGGAGGGCCTTAGCTGGGAGCCATCCCGGCTAGCCTAACGTGCATTCTGTTTCAGGTACCCTCGAACAAAGTACCTCACCTCGCTTTTTGGGATCCTTAGCCAGGTCACCTCGTGGACAAC
This sequence comes from Rehmannia glutinosa, assembly GCA_016081115.2. Classification (NCBI taxonomy): domain Eukaryota; kingdom Viridiplantae; phylum Streptophyta; class Magnoliopsida; order Lamiales; family Orobanchaceae; genus Rehmannia; species Rehmannia glutinosa. The sequence goes on from JABTTQ020003231.1 coordinate 98,538, forward strand.
ACTTCACCGCGCTTCGCGGGTCCCTAGGTCAGGTACATCTGATTTACCTTCCTAAATCAAGCATAGATGTTATCTTACCATCTAAAACCATAGCCAAATTTCGTAATATTTGTAAGCAACAAATATACAATGTCTAAGCAACATATTTATCATCAATAAGCAACACGGTTGACATAAAAAAGTAGCAAAAATACATGTATACAAGACATATGACATATTTAAATCAACAGATTTACACTCATCTTAGCAACATTGTCTACTTAAATAAGCAAAATAATTGTCTTCAATAAGCAACACAGTCCACAGCATACTTACTTAGCAATATTGTATGCCTAAATAAGCAACATATTTGTCTTTGATAAGCCACATAGTTGACATAAATAAGCAACATAATACATATATATAAAAAGACAAATCGAAGGAAATAGTTTGTGGTTGCAACATTGTCTGCCTAAATAAGTAACATATTTGTCCTCAATAAGTAACATATTTCGCACAACGGAATGCGCCAATATTAATTGCAAATTTGACTATGAAAGGAAAGAGAGAATTTCAGAGATATGGTTTCAAATATATTTAAAAATAAGCAACATATTTGTCTTCAATAAGCAACATATTTCTCACAGCGGATAAGGTCAGAGATACAGTTTCAAACAAATCCAAAAAAATTCGGAATGTGAATGGACACTACCAAAATAACTCCCGTTTTTTACTGATATTCAAACAAAATTACCTATTTATCCTTAACAACCATTACTTAAATATAAACTAAAATAAAAATCAATTAAATTTGCATCGTTAATAAGAAGAGGTCAACGCTCTAGATTTGGTCTCACGTACTTATTTAAATTATATGGACTCATCATATCCAAATCCTATATATATATATATATATATATATATATATAGGGGAGGATCAAGTGAGACCATGTCTCTAAGTGAGACACAATGGACTAATCTCAACCATCCCCCACTATTAATCAATGAGTATGATTTAATGGATAAAAAATATATTAAAATATTAATTTAATCAATATAAGGGTAGTAACATAACAAGTTAGTTACAAAAATGGAATCAAATCTTTTTCTCTCTCATACATCTCCCAATTTTCCAAATCTCACGTCTCTCTCTCTGTCTGTCATTCCTCCATTAACGCAAATAAAGAAAACTGTGAAGAACTCGAAAATTACAGTTCATGAAAATTACAGAGATAAAACAAGAAAAATCGGTGCAATGTTACAGAGAAATAACAAACAGTGAGTTCGAAAACTAAATATGCAACAAAACTCAACTAAATATGCATTATCTGAAAACTATCTATGCAACGTAAAAAAACTAATATATAGTACAATATATCCAACTATGCAAAACGTCATAAACTATGCAACAAAATCAACTAACTATGTATTATCTAGAAACTATCTATGCATTGTGGAATAACTAAATATGCAGTACATTATGTATCATCCCATTTTTATAATTTTCAAAAGCAATATCCCATTTTCATAACTAAATATACATTATATTGAACCTATTTATGCAGTACGTTATATTCAATTATGTCTTGTTTTCGTAAAACAGTGCCAACAAAATAACTAAATATGCATTATTTGATGTCTAATTATGCAGTAGAAGAACTCTAACTATGCTGTAAAATAAAAATATTTGGAAAGAAAACAGGTTCCTTAAATTCTACCATAAAATCCGGCAGTGTCAATTTCAGCCCATAAAATGCGCTGGGACCACTAATTTGAACCATAAAATCCGCTGGGACCACTAATTTGAATTACAAAATTACAATCTTACCCTTAAAATCCGCAAAAATTAGGAAATAATTAAAAAAACTGAATTAATCACATCCTTTCATTTTTTAAGATCAATGGGTAAGATGAGTCCACACTGTCTCACCTAGGGAAGGTGGTCTCATTTGAACCAAATCCTATATATATCTCACCTAGGGAAGGTGGTCCTCCAATTTGTTCGCATTTTGTGTATTCCGATACATACATTGTTGCCACCTTTCACCCCTAAATTTACCACATGTAGTCTTGTTACTCTTATACTTCTAATATTACCACGTGAAATGTAGTACTAGCATCTAATAGCCCGACAAATAAATACTTTTTTTCTCAACTATTTAATTTAGTAATCCGACGATTAACACTATAAGTGAGTTCCAAAATTATATAATTAGTCATGCCGTCAGATTATGTAAATAGCTCATAACCAACATGTAATGCCATGAACTACATTGACCAAGTGAGTAATGAGAGGCTCGGGTATTAAAAGTAGTGTGTCCTCTATCATAATGGAAGTGGCAATAAAGGTTGGACTGAAATGGTGGGAACTGTCTCTCATCCTCCGAGGGGGCTCTGTGATTTTCTGCTCTCGAGCAGGGGCTAGCACTTCTGTCAGCGGCGCACTTAAGGAAATTGTTGGTCACCTTTCATTCCTTCTGCTGCTTTGATGTTAATTCTTGTCTCCCTCTCTGGTCTTGCGCTTGTTCTATCTTGGGGAATCCGTGGTTTCATCTGCCCAGACGGGTGCTCTGGTACTGTTTGTGAATCTCTCCGGAGTGGTGAGAAATCCTTCTTCCAATGGTTAAACAAAGTGTTCTCGGGGAAGGACATGTTGCTTAATCCTAGTCAAGGTCTCCCGTTGGAGCTTGTAACTTCATTTACGGCTTCCACGAGTTGTCTCATAATATCACGTATAGGTTCTCTCACCTTGCATCGAAACAAGTGTGCAATGGTCTTGTGGTTTGCCTTGCTGATGGTGAATTGTTTAACAAAAGCCTCAGTAAATTTGCGCATCATGGTGACGGTGATGGAACCCTCCGGGAGCTAATTGAACCAAGTCAGGGCCTGCTTAGGAACGCCTTGCAGTAGGCGGCATCCGTCATATCGTAGAGATCTGCTTCAGCATAAAATTTATCTAAATACTCCTGAGGATCTCCAGTTCCATCATACTCCGGGAGATTAGAGGTCTTGATTCCCAAAGATAGTGGCTCTCTCAGGATGGCAGGGGCCAATGGACTCCTCATCCTTGAGGCGGTAGCTTGTGAGTGGGTATGACTGGGTTGCGTTGCTTGGGACTCTTTTGTTAGTAGCGGTTCCATATGATTCTTGCCACATCCTTCATTTCTTATTCCATAATCTCCCAAGTCAAGGTCTTCAACAACCGGTGGTCTTCCATAATTCTGCTTTTTAGGGCAAATCACTCCAAGTCAAGGATTCTGATAAAAGTCAAGTCTTCCTCTTCCCGAGTGGGAAATCTTCCAAGTCTTCTTCTCCCGGAGCTGGAAATCTTCAATTGTTAGACGGTCCTGGGGGTTGTCCCACGGAGGCTCCTCCGACGCTCAAGTCAGCATAATGATCAAGAGAGAATGTCAAATATTAATTGAATACGAAATAATACGTTAGAGTGATTATAAGATAATAAACTTACAAATAAAGATGAGAGACCTTTCTATACCTGGATGATGGGCCTTGTGGGCCGTGTATGAGAAATTGGCATGTGGGCCAGTCCCATAATCCTTTGGGTCAGGTTATTCCATTAATAGCCTATTGGGAAATTAATAGTATTCCAATATATAAATTGAATTATATATTAATTATTAAATGTCGTTTTTGCCCCAACACTAACCATTGAACTTCACAAGTGTAAGGTGGCCAAATGGATCTGAAACCATGGTCAATAATTCTAAAAACCGTTGATCGGAACTTAGTTCTAAAACTGGAACCGAAACCATGCATGACGATTCTAGGTACAATTCCACGGTCTCAAAAACTATTTTTTAATTATTATTTTGTTAAATTTGACATGCTAGAAGAAATGTTACATGTTTATTATCATGTTTATATTCGCAACTGTATGAGATACATTTTAAACCAAATGTGGTAACGATTTTATTTGAACTTAGACAATTTATTAAAGCAGGGTCGGCCCTGATTTTCTGGGGACCCATGCCAATAAAGAAAAAAATGAGCCCGTATAATAAAAAAATAAAAATAAGTATTTTATATGTATGCACTTGGATATAATTAAATACAAATTTGAAATTAAAATATATTTTATTTAAATAATATAATGAAGGAGTATTCAAATATATTCAAACAAGTCACAAAATAATAATAAACTTCAATATCATGAATATGCAAAAACATAATTTTTTCCCTCTATTTCCTTTCACACATAATGTTCAATTACACAAAATATACAACACATAAACTTCGAGCCCCAGAGGTAAACTTCTTTTACACTATCTAGAATATTTAACAAGTGCAACACGTACAAACATAAACGAAAAAGCTTATCAAATAGTTATTGAAAATATCTAGATTTTCTAGCATTTTGAGAAGCAAAATCATCAATTAGGTCATTAAATTAAGATTTTCCAAGACCTCAGTTTTAATACATAAAATTGTCAACCCATTTAATCTTTATTGAGACATAGTTGAATGCAAGTATGATTTTATCAATTTTTATTTTGTAAACATTCTCCTTGATGATGCTATAGTAATGGGTACAGTTAACAAAACTCTATAAGGAATGGAAGCATGCGGAAAACAAACCAAAGCTTTTATAAATATTTCAATAACTTCAATAGCTGATTTAGAAAACAAATAATTAGCATCGATATTAGATTATTCATTATATTTTAGAGCAACTTGAAGATTAACACAATATTCATGCAATCTAATCTAATCCAATGAAAGTAATTTCTTATGATTAAATAAAAAATCAAAAATATTCTCAAAGATATTCAATTATTGAAATCTACTCTTTAAAGATGAAATAACAAAACCTACTACAACAAGAAATGAGGAGAAGTTGATCAAGTTTGAGAGGAGAGATGGGAAGAAAAGCGGAGGAAAGCAGAAAATGTTATTTGCAGATGGAACAAAGAGGACATTTTTAGTCTATTATTGAGAATAAAATTATGTAAAGAAAAAACGTTTTTCTTATACATTTTTTTTTAATTTAAAAACAAATATTGTTGAATGGAAATATAATATGAAGGGTTCTGAAAAAATAGAACATGTATTTTGATTTTAGAAGTTATATTAAATTTGTTACGTACTATTTTAAAAGCAAAAATCCATTTGATATTTTTATTTTACTTTTTAGGACTATTTTTTTATTTTTTTGTAGCCCCTATAATTTTTTTAATAAAACAAATATACCGATATATAAATACTTATGTAAATTGGGGCCCCTTAAAATCAGGGGGCCCATCACACTCGGCGACTAACCTCAAAGTCGGATCGGTATAAAATATATTTATAGAGGATATAGTGCAAAATTTAGGGGAGAAGTTAGTCAAATCGAAACACAACAATATATTAGTTTTTTTTTTGTGAGAATGAAAAACTGAATTTCATTAAAAAGGTTAAGAAGGAGCCTCCCTCATGACCAAGTCCAGTATATGGTGAGGAATGACATCTGAAACCGACTCTAGCGGACCAAAAGAAAGTGCATGGCGCACTAAATTGTGCGCAACACTATTCCCAAAACGTCTAACCCAACTAAAAGAAAAGGAGACAAAACTAGAAATAAGAGACTTAATATCATCGATTATATTCCCCAAGTACGAGAAATCTATTGAATCCTTCGATAACACTCTCCAAATGTTGATGTTGCCATTTCCAGAATCACATGTTGGTATCCTATGTTAATAGTCGCTCGGACCCCTTCTCTACATGCCAACGCTTGAGCAATTTCAATCGACATAACTTGTAGTTTAAAATGTGCTCGAGCACATAACTTCTAGTTTAAAATGTGCTCGAGCCCCTTGGACAATGCCCGTTTTATCCCTTATAATCACCCCGATCCCCGTTCCTAGTTCTGGCATTATAGAAGCATCAGAGTTAATTTTCAAGAAATTGTTCGCAGGAGGCTCCCATATTTCAGCACCTTGACATATGCTCATAACAGAGGATTGTGCTCTTCCTGCAGCTTGATGTTCAAAGAGACTTCGTGTCGCAAGATCAATTATCCACTGATGAGTATCTTCTTTCCTCTGAAAATTTAGCATATTTCTACCATACCACATACTCTAAAGCAACATGACGAAAAGGCTGTGTGAGTCGCTATCCAAATTTTCCACGCACCATTCAATCCAATCCGTTAAATTGCCCGCCCCTTGACGTTGAGATATAAATAAATGTATTGGGCTGACTTCCCACACAAATGATACCCATGGACAATCCCGCAACGCATGCATCGCCGTTTCCTCCTCGAGGCCGCATCGACAACATATGGAATCCATCCCTGCTCCTTTTTGCATCAACACATTTCTCACTGGGAGTATATTTTGAATACACTTCCATAGAAATATTTTAACTTTTGGGGGTAACTCAAGCTTCCACATCCATTTCCATAGCTTGCGATTTTTCTCAAATGACAATGTCGATGGCCCAGGTCTATCTAGCACCTCTTTTGCCACATGGTAGCCGAATTTAACACTATAAACTCTATTTTTCGTATAATGACAAATTAACTTATCAGGCTTCATCCTAGATATAACAGGGATAGTTCGAATTTCCTTCACCACTTGGGTATTAAACATCTCATTCAAAGAAGTCAATATTACAACCCGAGGCATCATCAAGCAAAGAGGTTTTCGAGTTAGGTCTGCCGACCAATCTCCATAAGGACTCAGAATTCAAAAATTTGGTAACTCCGCCAACCAAGGGCCCTTCCATACGTGCACCGCACTTCCATTGCCAATATTCCATCGAATTCTTTTTGTAATAATTTTTCTCCCCGCAACTATGCTTCTCCAAGTGTATGATGGATTATAGCCAATTGTTGCGATAAGAAAATTATTATTTAGATAGTCCCTTGCTTTAAGTGCCTGTGCTAGTAAGGAATTATCCTTGTGGATCAGTCGCCAACTCGTTTCGCTAACATCGCATCATTAAAGCAATGTAAATCTCTAAACCCCAAACCTCCTTCGTCCTTCGCCTTTGTGAGAGTATTCCATGAGCACCAATGAATTCTCCTTTCATCCCATTTCTGTCCCCACCAAAAGTTACTAATGATAGAATTTAATTGTTGGCATACATTTTGGGGGAGAAGAAAGCAACTCATGATATAAGATGGTATTGCTTGCTCCACCGATTTAAGGGTCATTTTTCCAGCCAAAGATAGTAATTGGCATTTCCAATTTTTAAGCTTTTTACGTACCCGATCAACAATAAGCTGGAACACCTCCTTCTTTGAGAGCCCCACCACAGTAGGAAGTCCCAAGTATGTTGTATGCTTTGCCACAAGTTTGACACCCATCCTCCTGCAAGTTGTTGTTGTCTCAAAAGATCAGTATTGTGGTTAAATGAGATCTCCGACTTGTCCAAATTTATTTTTTTTGTCCCAAATCCCTTTCATAGTCTTAAATTATTATGCACGTTGCATCAACCTCATGATCATTGGCCCGCCCAAAAATAATACTATCGTCCCCGAAAAATAGCTATGAGATCATTGGTGCCCGCCCACAAATCCTGATACCGTGTAGGAGTCCATTTGTTTCCACCTTTCAAATCATAGAAGAGAACGCCTCTGCACAAAATAAAAATAAGTACGGGGAAATGGGGTCTCCTTGTCGAAGCCCACGAGTGGGGAAGAAAAAGTCTCCCAGCTTGTCCATTTATAAAAATAGAGAAAGACACAGAAGAGATGCATTTCATAATGAGCTCTACAAATGATCGATTAATACCCAATTTTAGCATAACATTTCGAAGAAATTCTCATTCAACTCGATCATAAGTCTTACTCATATCGAGTTTAAATGTAAAATTTCCTCGTTTTTCAGTTTTGCTATTTTTCATTTAGTGAAAATTTTGGACACAAGTAAATCATTATCAGTGATGAGGCGACCTGGGACAAAAGCCGATTGAGTTTGAAAATGAGACTCGGTAAGATGGACTTAAGTCTATTAGCAATGATTTTTGTAATGAGTTTAAAGAGAACATTGCATAGACTTATCGATTGTAAATCAGTAACTTGTTCCGGTTTCTTTTTCTTAGGAATTAGGGCTATAAATGTTTGATTTAGTTCTTTGGAGCTAGAATTGCCATTCACAATATCAAGAACAATATGCAAGATATCAGACTTAATGACATATCAAAATTTATGAAAAAATACAGCATGCATACCATCAGGTCCTGGAGCTTTAGTTAGGTCATTAGAGTTGTTGTAACCTCCTCCTCTGTGAAAGGTTGTGCCAGGATATCGTTCACTTCTGCCGTCATTTTATTGTCAAGTGAATTTAGCGCTCGACTCATATCCAAATTGGGTTCAAAAGGGAAAAAGCTCGTGATAATAACTCTGGAATGCCTTCATTATGTCCATCTCTTCATCAGCCCAATTGTTGGAATTGACCCGAATTTTCTCGATATTGTTCCTTTTTCGATGCCCAGAAGCGGTTTTGTGGAAAAAGGTTGAGTTTTTTTCTCTATATTTTATCCAATTGGCTCGAGAACATTGATGCCACATTAATTCTTGTTTTTTTATAAAGCTCTGCCAGTCGATCTTCCAACTTCTTCCGATCCGTGATCTCAGTCAAAGAAGGAATGACCGAAGCACTCTATTTCAACTGCTCCTCACAAATAGGAATTTGGTGGCCAACGTTTCCAAAGTGGTCCCTTTCCCAAATTTTTAACTAATCCCCACAACATTTGATTTTCTTGGATAGTCCCTCGACATTGATAGAATTGGCCGCATCATGCCATGCTTGTCGCACTACACTTTTGCCTGATTCATCCAAAAGCCACATTGTCTCGAACTGGTAGATTTTCCTCCATTTCCTCTTTGCACGGTTCTGGTAGTTGCGACTACCATTCCAAATAATCCGCAGCAGACAGTGATTTGAGGCAATACGAGGTAAATGTAGTACTATATGTGGTTCGGAAATTGAAATATCCACTCTGTATTCACAAGGCATCTGTCAAGTCGTTCTTGTATATTATTCTCTTCAGTCTGTCCATTTGTCCAAGTAAAAGAGAACCCCTCATAACCTTGATTACGCTGGCGAGCTTCTTGAATGCATGTATTAAAGGCTTCCATCTTGCTAACATCCAACAATATATTAGTTTTAGTACATCATTTGATTTCAGTAAATTTAATGTTGCACAATGATTATTTAAGGAAAATAGTAAACGTCCAAGGGGTTTCTCAACCTCAAATGTAGAGCTTGAGAATTATTTAACTACTTCTTCATCATAAGAGAATACGTAGGCAGATAAATATTATTCTTAATATTAAGTAAAAAACTTAATATTATGATGAATATTAAATTAATTTTTTTCTTTTTCCTTTTCTTACTGATGTAGAAAAACTAAAAACTGAGCATAAAGAATAAACAAGATTTTTGTGAGGAATGGTTTCCCTTTTCAACGTGAGAAGAGAGCTTGAGTCTTATTATATTTATAAGACTTTTTTACAATAGAAAAATAATACAAAGAATGGAAAGCTAAGATTTGAATCAATCAATCCCTCCTTTTCTGTTGCAGTTATTGTCCATGAATGAAGGAGATAAATGTTCCTTCTCTAATTTATCATTTTGACAAGATTTAGCATCGCACCACTCCTTGAATGCTGCTCTCACAACTGCCTTATTAGGAATATTGGCCATGACTTGATCAACTTCCTTATTACTGTAGTTGGTTGAATCAACATAATTAGTGGGCTTGTGATATTGCTTAATACCCTCCCTCAAAGTGTGCCGAGGGTGGAGGCACAGTTTGCTACGGAAATGACGAAGAGTGGCTTTACATAGTGGTTTTGTAAAAATATCCGCCAATTGAAGAGAATAGGAGAAATGACGCGTAATAAGAAGTCCCATTGAAACTCTTTCACGAACAAAATGGTAATCTAATTCAATGTGTTTGCTTCGAGCATGAAAAACGGGATTGACAGTCATGTGTAATGCACTCAAGTTATCACAAAATAGTATTGGTGAGCGACATTGAGGAACTCGAAGATCACGTAAAAGATATGTGAGCCATGTTAATTTAGCTGTTGTATTGGCCATTGTTCGATATTCAGCCTCAGTACTCGAACGTGAAATCGTCGGTTGTTTCTTGGCACACCAAGAAATGATGTTTTGCCCCAAAAATGTGCAAAAGCCCATTGTTGACCGTCTTGTAGTAGGACATCCAGCCCAGTCTGCATCGGAAAAACGAAAAGATCAAGCGTAGTATCTCCAATGAAATGCAAACCTAAAGTAATAGACCCTTTGACATATCTCAAAATACGACGAACCATTTTCATACTAGCAACTGTTGGCGGCTGCATAAATTGAGAAACATAGTTAACACTAAAAGAGAGATCGAGTCTTGTTAGTGTTAAATATTGTAAAGCACCGACAACGCTACGATAAAAAGTAGGATAAGAGAATGGAGTATCATCATTAAGACCCTTAGTTTTAGACTCCATAGGCGTATTCATAGGTTTGCAATCCAACATTTGAGCTTTGTCAAGAAGAGTTTGGGCATAGTGTGTTTGAGAAAGATGAAGACTGTTGGAATATCATTTAATCTCTATGCCAAGAAAATGATGAACGAGTCCAAGATATTTCATAGCAAATTCAGAATTTAAAAGTACAATGAAATCAGCAAGTAATTTCGAATCAGACCCTGTCAATAACATATCATCAACATAAAGAAGTAAGACCAATGTGCCATGCGATGAGTGAAAAATGAACAAAGATGGATCAGCCAAACTACAAAAAAATCCATGGTTAAGCAAAAATGAACTAAAACGATCAAACCACGCTCTTGGTGCCTGTTTTAAGGCCATAAAGAGCCTTTTGAAGTTTACAGACATGAGATGGAAACTTAGGATCATGCATACCGGGTGGTTGTTCCATATAAATATTTTTGTTTATGTAAGCATGAAGAAAAGCATTTTTAACATCAAGTTGTCTAATATTCCATCGTTGAACCAAAGCTAAAATAAGAACTAATCGAATAGTACCTGGTTTGATAACATGAGAAAAGATTTCAAGATAGTCTATACCGTCAACTTGATGGTAGCCTTTGGCAACGAGCCTAGCTTTCAACCTGCCAAGAGTTCCATCAGGTTTTAATTTGGCTTTAAATGCCCATTTTGATCCTACAATATTCATATGAGATTCTCTAGGAACTAAAGTCCATGTATGATTTTGATGCAAAGCATCAAGTTAAATCAAGCATAGCTTTCTCCACCCATCATGTTGAAGTGTTGTTTTTGGGCATCGTGGTTCACGTGGTATATTACCACATTCAAGAATTAATGCATATCGTGGATTAGGCTTGTAAATGCCATGTTTTGCCCTTGTAACCATCAGATGAGATATTGATTGAACCTGTTCAGAAAGATGAGAAGAGTTAGAATTTTCATTCATCAGATTTTCACTCACCGAATTGTTGTCTACTACTGTATGAGACATCACAGTAGTCATATCATGATCTTGAGATGATAAGTCGAGGGTATCATGATGCGGAGTGTGATTGTGGTCAAGAATTTAGGATGACCCTCGTAATACATCTGAGGTAGTGTGTATAGGCGTATGAGAATCATTGGATGGTAGTGGAATAGATGTTAAATCCATGTCAATTGGAGAGGTCTGAGATGTAGTGTGAAGTGGGGAATTAAGAAAAGTTGTTATGGAGACACTGGAAGAGGACAAGGATTCTTTTGTTTTGTAAGGGAACATATTCTCATCAAATAGGACATGTCTAGAGACAAACATCCTGCTTGTTTTTGGATCAAAACATCGATATCCTTTATGCTTGTCACTATATCCTAGAAACACACAAGGAATTGTTTTAGGATCAAAATTATTCTTCTTAATATCCCACATATATGGATAGCATCGAGTTCCAAACACAGGTAAAACAGAATAGTTATGATGGTTACCATACAAACGAAAATAAGGAGAATCAAAATGAATAGAGGAAGATGGCAAGCGGTTGATTAAAAAGGCGACTGTAGTAAAGGCCTCAACCCATAGAAAAGTAGGCCATAGAAAAGTAGGCACTCCACTGTGAAATATCATAGTCATTCCTAGTTCTCTAATAGTACGGTGGCGTCGTTCAACGATGCATGTCTGCTCAGGTGTGTGGGGACAAGAAAGTTGATGAACAATTTCCTGTTGCTGGAAATGTAAGGCTAGTCTTTTATTTACAAACTCACCTCCCCCATCAGAGTGAAACTTTTTAATCTTTTTTTCAATTGACGCTGCACATAACTTTCAAAAGCTAAGTAAACATCAATAAAATCAGATTTGGCACGAAGGGGTATTAACCAAATATAATGAGAATAATCATCCACTAAACAAGCATAGTATCGAAATTTGCCAAGAGATAAAATAGGGGCTGGTCCCCAAATATCACAATGATTTTTTTCAAAAATATCAGTACTAGAGGAATGAGATAAATTAAATGGTAACTTGCTAGGTTTGCCTAATTGACAACTTTCACAAATAGTTTCCACATTTTTATTTGAAGTAACATGAATAAGATTCTTAGAACTTAGAGATTTAACAGTTGATCTTTGAGGATGTCCAAGACGTTGGTGCCATAATTCCTCACTCCCTGAGTTTTGTCTATTTGAGAAATGTGCTTCCTTTGGTCTGGACAACATAAAGATCTCCCTTACGTTGACCTACTAGCAACGTTCGACCTATTGCTCGTTCCTTAATTACTACAAAAAAACTGTCATTTAGCAACATATTTTTAGCTGCGGTTTTGCAAGACCGCCATGAAATATATGCTTAGCGGCAATTATACTAACCGTCAGTAATTAATTTAATTTTTTTAAATGTGTGAAAATTTAGGGACTTTTTGTTCTGTGGCGGTTTCATAAACCGCTACGATATTTTCGCCAAAATTTTCTAGTAAACACTAGCAGCAGTTTGAACCGCTACAATCATTTCAACATATATTTAGGGTAAAAGTTAAAGGCCGTCTAACAAAATGCTTAGATTATCTCTAATTAAATGCTAAAACTTAGAATTTAAAAATATAAAGTAAGAAAGAAACAGAAACTAGAACTCTCTCTCTCTCTCTCTCTCTCTCTCACACACACACACACACACATAGACTTTCTCTCTTCGTTCCCATGAGCCCTCCTATCGCCGGCGTCCACCGGAGACACTGTTGTCCACCAGAGATACCTTCATATGCTTAGTTCTCACCACTCCACCACTAGCCCCCTCCAGCGACCACCTTCGTCTACTTTTAGAGCCGTCCACTTTCAAAGCCCCAAGCCCTAATCATCGCAAAACAGGTAATGATTAATTTTAGTCTTTCGATTGTTCTTGTTCATTTCTCTTTGTTTTCTATTTTATTTGATTGAACCTATGTGTTTGCAATTTTTCCTTTGAGGTTTTCTGTTAATCATTTTATGTGTTTTATGCAATTACGGTTTCTTTCGTCGTTCCGGTTCATGCTTTACTTGTTTTCTTCTCTGAAGCTGGACTGAAAATAATTTCATTTAGGTTACTTCTATGCTATTTTTCTCCAATTCCTTCCAGTGTAGAATGTTTGTAAGTTTGTTGAAAGGGAATTAAACTTTTATCATATTTTTCTCGAAGTTTAAGCTTATATCTTCAGAAGATAAATAGCGTATATGATATTGCTCTGTTCTCAGAAGACAATCAAAACCTTATAGTTTCAAATGACATTGAAAATTTGTTGTTAACAAGAGAATAAATGGATGATGGAATAGCCTTACTTATTTTCCCTTAAAGCAGGGCACCGCATTGATAATCACTATTCTCCAGATCGTACGAGTTCTGAATCTGAAGGTAATTCAATCAACGTACTTCCATATCATCTAGTTATGGAATAGGTAACTTCTCATTAGTTTTCAACTAACATTACATGTGTTTTGTGTTATGGACTATCACACATCATTTTGTTGCCCCAGGGAATGCATTCCTTTGACTCCCAGCTATGGTTTTATCAGTTACCAGGAAAGATCAACTTAAGGTATGATGTGTTTGTTTTAACAAGTCTACTATTAATTTTATTCATAATGATCACTTAGTCTTAAGTGGAGGTATAGCTTGTCCTCTAAATATTATAATTATGCTGGTCCAAGGGTCTTTACTATTAATTTTATTCATAATGCATAATGCAGGGGCTCTACAAGTCATCAGGGAACTTCTGCACACAATGTGAAGCAGAAGGTTTTCGGAAAATAACTTTCTATCAGGTATGGCTTTATAAATGATGTTATAACTTGGGATTTACTTGTTTTCTTTTGGCTTTCTGCTAATATGTGGTTACAACATTAGGATCGTCCTGATATCATGGCAAAGTACACTTGTCGCATTGAAGCTGACAAGTCATTGTACCATGTACAGTTATCTAACGGGAATTTGTCGAGCAAGGAGACATTGATGTAAGGTCCCTTCTTCCCTTTTTTTTAATGAAAAAATGATTTTATTGTCTTGTTTAATTCCATATGAATGTTTTGTTGAATTATTCCAGGGAAACAAACATTACGCAGTATGGAAAGATCCTTTTGCGAAACCATGCTATGTTTTCGCATTAGTTGTCGGACAATTGGAGAGCCGTGATGATACTTTCACAACTCGTTCAGGTTGAAAAGTCTCACTTAAAATTTATTGTCTTAAGCCTAAGTTTAAGGCTAGCAGATGGTTGGCCATTTCTAGTCAAGGATGGTATAAATTTATCGAAAGTTTTTGGTTAATTTGTTGCTTAATTAAAAATATAAATTGCTTTGGGAAATTTGAGTTCAGCGTTTATTAGACTCGAGCAGGGAAAATGTAACTGATTCTGCATCTTTTTTAACATGCAAACAACACTCATGTTTTCAGTGTCTTTCTCCGGGGATATGGTGTTGTTTTCATTATTTCTGAAACTCTTTAAGTTTTCAAAGACATTTGGATCATTTCTTTGACTTTCTTCCGGAGGTAAAATATTTTTGGACAGCGTGCACATCCATTCTCCTTATGGTAGACAGAAGCTCCCGCAGATCTTGTTTCCAAAAGCCTAATATAATCATCCAAAAGCTATCTTCACTTGGTCAAGTAAACTTTTAAGTTTTATCATTTATCACAATAGTTCATTGCATCAACTTCATATGAGTGTTCAGAAACTCATTTTGTTCGATTTAGAGTTTTTTTGTTCTTAGTTGTCTCTTTATGTTCTTACAGCCTTCTTTAGCACCAAGAAGCTTTTTTTGGTGTAGAAGACTTTCTAGACGATCATAATAGCCAGCCATACACTTACCAAAAAGAGAAGAAATCAAAAGCTCCAAAAAAAACTTTTTTATTTCAAAATGTTTCGTCTCTGCTTCAATCACCCACAGAGTGACGTGTAAGCGGGTCATTGTTGCTGGTACAAACTCGAAAGATATTAAGGCCGCACTCAAATCACGATCGGATATACCTGCGTGTTAGGCATTAGGTTAGATTTTGGCCGATAGGGCACGAGAAGCTGATGTGTATACTTTTTCTTATACTCCTAGGGAAAGGGATAAGTTTGAAGGGAAAATTAGAGTAGTTTGAACTTTGAAGGTACAAACTTATTGACAGTAGCTATGTCATGTATGTCATTTAAGGTTTTAGAGAGGGAGAAGGGCTTCAACTTTTTTATTTATAGAACAAAGTATTGTCATTGAGCTTTTGATTCACTTCATATTTAAAGCATTTCTTTAATTTGTTATGCATATGATGTGGTTTTCATGGCGCAATCGTATGAAAAATGTAAATTTTGTATGGTTTAAAATTTAGCAACGGCTAGGAACAATAAAAATGGCTGTAAAAATAAATACATTTTCAAGAAATAAATTTCAATAGCTGTTATTATCATTATTAGCGGCGGTTATTTAACAACCGTTAAAAAAATATGTTCTAATGTTTACAGCGGTTTTGAACCGCCGCAAAAACATACAAAACCGCTGTTAATTTGTGGCGGTTTTAAACCGCTAAATTATTATTTGGACGACACTTTTTGTTTAGCGACATAATTTCCAACGGTTGCTAAAAACCGCCGCGAAATCACTCGCGACACACGTTTAGGTGGCGGTTATGGAAGTGCAGTTAAATACGTTGGTGGCGGTTGCAAACCGCCGCGAAACGAAGAAAAAACCACCGCTAAACCCATTTTTTCTTGTAGTGGATACAGAACAACTTGTCAGTAAATTCACAATTTAAAGGATATTGCGTCGTTAACTGACTAATAGAGAGTAAATTTCGAGTTAATTGAGGCACATGTAAGACATCATGAAGAAATAATTCGTTCTTACCATCAGAAACTAAAGTATCCCCAACTGCATCTATTTCTAAAGGAGAACCGTCACCAATGAAAACTGAATCGTGACCAACATATTTCTTGAGATTTTGTAACATACCTGAATGTGTAGTCATATGATTCGAAGTCCAGTGTCGGTTGTCCATTCAACATCTGCAACTGAAGTGTCCATGGTGAGAACAGCAAGAGCTTGGGGAAGGTCCTGATCATTATTCACCGATTGTTCTGGTAGGCTCCAACATATTTTGGCAATATGTCCAGGCTTTCCACAGAGCTCACAGTGCTCATTCTTGTACATTTCTCTCTTTTTGTTCGTCATTCGTCTTTTTCCAGGAGGTGGTGATCGTGGAGCGTGATTGTTAATTCTTTGTGAGTTATTTCCTGCATAAGTTGAATGCTGAAAATTGTTAGTAGTAGCCTGAAAACCTATACCTTTTGATGTGAACTGATTGTTTTGACGATTTGGGTAAGTTTGTTGTTGGTTTTTGTTGCGTTGTCCATAGAATGCATATGGTGGTGAATTAGATATTTCAGTCCATATATTTCGTTGTTCAAAGCCTTGTAAGAGTGACACAACTTCAGAATAAGATGGCATGGGAGGCTTGAGCATTGCTGTTGTAAAAGACTCATATTTCGGACCAAGATTAGCAAGTAATGAGTAGACTTTATTCTTGTCAGGTACTGGATTCCCTATGGCTCCAAGACTATCACAAATACTTTTAAACTTCTTCAAGTGTTCTGCTAAAGACTGATTTGGATCTTTTCGAAGATATGTAAGTTGTTGTCGAAGAGTGAATTCGTGTTCTTGTGAATCTTGAGCATATGCTTCCTTCAAGGCATTCCAAACTGATTGTGATGATTCTAGGCCAATAATGAGACCCAAAGCTTCTTCAATGAGTGTTCCAATGATCCATCCGCGTAGAAGACGATCTTCTTTTCGCCATTTGACATACTCTTCTGAGAGAGTTTTTGCTTCATTGGTTGGAGTGTCACTTGTTGTGATATTTTTGTACATGGATGGCTTATCTTTTTCTCCTGTGAGAAGCCCAACCATATCTTGACTTTCTGCAAGGGCGAGTAATTGTTCACGCCACAAAGGATAGTTTTCTGGGGTGAGTTTGAGTGTAACAAAGTTGGCAACATTCAGGAAATTGTGGAAGCCGTTTTTTTTTTTTTTTTTTTTGTAATATGAGCTCTCTTGTCTCACAAAGGCTCTGATACCATATAGAAAAACTAAAAACTGAGCATAAAGAATAAACAAGATTTTTGTGAGGAATGGTTTCTCTTTCAACGTGAGAAGAGAGCTTGAGTCTTATTATATTTATAGACTTTTTTACAATAGAAAAATAATACAAAGAATGGAAAGCTAAGATTTGAATCAATCAATCCCTCCTTTTCTGTTGCAGTTATTGTCCATGAATGAAGGAGATAAATGTTCCTTCTCTAATTTATCATTTTGACAAGATTTAGCATCAGCACCACTCCTTGAATTGCTCCCACAATCTGTTTTATTAGGAATATTGGCCATGACTTGATCAACTTCCTTATTACTGTAGTTGGTTGACTCAACATAATTAGTGGGCTTGTGATATTGTTTAATAACTGAAACTAATAAATCATTTAAAAAAGCTCAAAAAGATTTAAAAAAAACGATTTCGGTTAAACTGGAATGGTGGAGGAACCGAGTTCCGATTTGGAACCAGAACTAGCGGTTCCGAAACCGTGGCCATGTCTACACAAGTGTTCCAAATAATTGGAAATATCGCATTAAATATTTTTTTGGTAGAAGGTGAATATATTCCATAATTATTTATGCGGTGGAATAAGAAATAAAAAACCATTTTCGAATATATCAATAGAGTATCCAACCCTCCATTCTCAGGCATATTCGAGGATTTTGCAAAACAAATCAGTTTCGAAGGAATACAAAGAAAAAAAGACGTCAAAACAAAAACGGAGTCATGTTTTTATTTTAGAATTTCAATTATCGCATTGTATATAAATCCTTTACTAATAGTAATAGTGATTATTTCTCTCCCGAAGTGGCCTATATTCATATGTGAACCTCGTTCTAATTGCTGGTTTCAATTTCTATTTTTGTTATGCACATTTCGTTTAAGTTCTAACTGATCTTACAAAAATAATCGAAACTTTATTAATATGATAAATTGATGTGGTAATAGGCCAAATTTGGTCACTTCTGGTTTGTGAAAATGAAAAATAGTCATATTGTTCAAACATATGTGTTTTTAGCTATATTGACTAAAAGTTGATGGTCATACCCTTCGTGTATTCTCTACGGAGGTACTTGGTAGTTTTTCAAAAAATTGATGCGGTACATAACTTGGTAACGAGTCACTTGTCTCGTGTACCGGTCTCCAGAAATGAAAAAAAGGGCAAAATAGACTTTTAAACTCAAAAATAGTTAAAAAACATGGCTAAAAAATATTTTTGCTATGGAGAAAAGACCAAAAACCCAACCGACTCTAAATTGGTATTATCCTAATTCATAATCCTATCGACAATTTTGGACATATCAGAACTCAGATCCTTGTTGTGTGACTTGTGTCCATAATTTAGTTCTGCCCATGGACATATTTTAGTTGTGCCCATTTTTACCTACACATAGAGGTGTCAAATGAGTTGGACCGACGTTAGCCAGCTCATGCCAAATGGAAAAATTGGGCCAGACCGAATTTCACCGGGCCGATATTTATGGAACCCAGTTCAACCCATACCTTAAAAATACATGTAAAATGCCCTGGTCCAGTCCGGTTCTTTTTTGGGCCCAGGCCAGCTAATTTTGCCCGCTCTACCTATACGAAGTAAATATTAGCAATAATGTCCTCTTGCCTCCTGCAAATATAATTTTGATCCAAATTGTTTTCTTTAGCAGTCTCAATATTCTTCAGTCCAAGCCATCTTACTTTGCTTCCAGAAATCTCTAAACCAACACCCGAACTTTTGCCATTCTTTTCTGAAAGCTGCATCAAATTTCTGCCCTTCAAGCTACCAACTTCAAACTTGTCTTTGGCTTGAATTTGACATATACAAGCATCCATCACTTTCATTATAATCCCCAATTCGCATTTTCCCCTTTTTCTTAAGTCATTATAGTTTATACGACTTACATGTCTCGAATTTCTTGAAATATAATCACATGTCTAAGTCATTATATAGTTCATACGACTTGCACGTCTCGTATTTCTTGAAAGATAATTGAGTTTTTTCGTAATACTGTCAAACCTGAAGGGTAATTTTTGTAATTATTCCCCTGCACTTTCAATCGAGATATTAGAAAGGCCCCTCACAGATTCACCTATGGAGTTCATTTTATCCCGTATTGCACCGACAAGATATTATGATAATCAGACAAGGTTTATTGATATTTTAGTACCTGAACTATAAACACTTTGCCCAGTTTGGTAACCTATATTTGCGATTGACTAATTCAATACTCAGACTTCACGGGTTTTATAAATTGGTACTTATTTCAACTTGAGAAGATGAAAAAGCCCCAATACTTTTTTTTTAACTATTTGAGCTTTCCTTGGGTTTTCGTCATTTCAAGTTGAAATAGTTACCAATTTATAAAATCCGTGAAGTCTTGGTACTAAATTGGCCATCGCAAATGTGGTGTATTAAACCGGCAAAGTATCTATAGTTCAAATACTAAAATATCAATAACTCCATAAGGCAAATATCATCATCATCATCAACTGCACATTATCCCACTATGTGGGGTCGGTGGTGTGAAGTTTATAGTGTCAATTAATTGTCTAAATTAGTTAACACTACAAATTCACACAAAAAGCAAAATGGCAAAGTTTTACGCCGGATGCCCTTCCTGACGCAACCTTCATACGAAGGAGAAATGAGATGAAATTCCAAAACCATCATCACCATAAGTTTTTCCACTTGCATGGAAAATACGATGAGACGGCGATGAGTTGAGATAGTTGCTCTAGTCATATCCCATTACATAATTGATATAGTAAAATCAACATGTACATCATGGAACATGACCACTCCATAAGGCAAATATAAATGTAACAAAGTTTAGGGAGAAAATGAATACTTCAAATGATTTACTCAACATAGATGATTCACATTCATTTGCATCCAAAATGTTCTTATCATTCAACCATACTTACAATAAGATGACACATATGTGCTGGTGGACAATCAATGCAAAAACAAGAGCAGAAAAAGAAGAAACTCAGACACATTTCCTGTCAACAAAAAACACAAACTTTCATCTGACTATAAAAACTGATTCAGTTGAATACAAAATTTACAGGGAGAATGAATTAATAAATACCCAGCCAGGCTGATGACATCAACTTACATCAAATAATTATAGGAAATTCTCTGTTGCAAGCCTCTGCAGCATAAATATAAACTATCAAGTTAAGTTAATTAGTTTTTACCAGCCACTATACCCTTTTATTGATGAAGTTTTCTGGAGCCTTATTTGCTCTCTGAACTTAGCTATAAACTCACCAGCTTTTCTATCAACTTCACTCCCTTCAAGTTCCGCATCATCGTGAACGTTAGTTTTAGCATCATCTTCGTCAGAATTCTTCTCGAACTCACTCGCTCTATCTTCTTCAGACTCTTCTTCAGACACTGTATCATTTTGATCAACAATATCTTCTTTATCTTCATCAAGAAACTCAGGGACAGTTGGTTTTGGCTTCGGCATAGAAAAATGACGGTCAAATTCTCGGTTTAGATTGTTGACTGGAGGATTTTCAGGTTGCTCTTCAAAGTCATCACACTGCTCTTTTTGATTCATAATGTGCCTACTTGGTTTGATTGTTCTAACTGACTTAGCTCTTGATAAAACTTTAGCAAGGGATGACGATTTAGCATCCGAGTCCAAAGATTCGATGGGTTGTTTTCCTTTTCCTACTTTATCCTCTTCACAATTACTACCATTACTAAATATCCGAGTTCTTGCACCATTTGTAGGGGATGTTTTCGGATGTGAAACTGAAAACACCATTTCGCCCTCCGCATTTTCCACTTTTGATCTTGCTAATTCAGGAGAACTAGAAAATTGTGAACCTTGTAATGACCTAGACTTTAGATGCTCGAATTCAAAATCCCCAACCGAGTGAGGCCTATAATGCGAAGGCGGCTTAGTATTACTCAGTTCGTATCCATTTTCCATCCTCCAAGATCTCGATCGCCAGGGGATCGATGATGGTCCAGCCGATTCGTCAAACTTCTTCTCCAAATTCATGGGAATTAAGCCTCTGATTCTTGGAACTTTAACATCACCATTGCCTTTAGCCTCAATATTGGGACTAGATTTACATCTATTTTGCGATTCGGGCTTATTATTTGATCTAAGGCTCCTAACAGGCAAATTCAAGGGCTTAAAATCAGAGCTTTCACCAAGAAAATGTTTACCATTAGAAACAACCACCAAAGATTCACCTTTTAAATACTGAGAACTCCAAGTTTGATTAACATTTTTCCCATTACCGTTACAAAAATTAATTTCACTCCCATTATTCGATACGGGAGATCTAGTCTTTGTAATACCTCCATGGACTACACATCTATCTTTACCTAAAAACTGATCACCACTTTTCTGAAAACATCGACAATAATTAGCATAATAACTCTGCATAATATCATGCTCATCATCAGGCCCACATATATTATCGAACCCATCTTCAAAAATGGAAGATAAATGAGAAATACCAGATAAATAAGTATGAGAGTCGTCATTTCTCGAAGATTCAATTTTTTCAGGCACCATTTGGGGAGATTTTCTGCCAAACACGCCATAAGAAACGGCAATACCAATGAAGAGAAGGTGAATGATTTCCCAAAACTCCGTAAAAATGGTTTGGGTTATGAAATCCGGTGCTTGTGAAGGGAAGAGTGGGATGAAAAGGAGAAGCACGAGAATGATGAGGGTTTTGCAGATGGAGTTAGAGTGGGACTTACTTGGAATTTGCTGGAAGTTTGAGGATGGTTTTGGAAATGGAAAATGTGGTTTCTTGGAGAGCCCCGATGGTGGTGGTGGTGATGCCATTGTTGAATGCAAGATTGGGTGAAGACGAAGCAAGGGAGACTTATTAACAAAGGCAAGGAAAAAAAGAACTGTGTGTGCCTGTGTGAGAGAGAAGCAAGGGAGACTTATTAACAAAGGTGTAATTATTTTGACCGTTTGTTCGCATTTACCGAATTGCCCCTCTTCAATCATTTGATTTTTGCTTTTTGGGCCAGGGGTTGTTGGATCATTTGTATTGTCAATTATGTGTGAGATTTTAGGTTAATTTTTTTTTTTTTTTTGAGGAAATTTTTTTAGGTTAATTTTTAACATGAACTATGGCCGTCAATTTTTGGGTAAATAAGAAAAGGAATTATAAACATGTCGTGTTATTATAAACACAAAAACTCCTGTCAGACCGTCTAATGGGTCTGACCTGTTAGACGGATCTGATCCGCGGATCCGGTGCCATTTCCGTAGTATTAGCAGTGGTGTTTTTAGTTTGGGGACCACCCAGATAATGATTCTTCTGAAAAGTATTAATTGTCCTTCTAAAAAGTATTAACAGTTCTTCTGAAATGTATTAGTAGTTCCCTGGAGAGTATTGGTGTTTTAGTAGTTTTCAGGGACCACCGGTATTAACAGTCCTTCTGAAAAGTATTAGCCGTCCTTCTAAAAGTATTAGTAGTTGTTTTGAAATGTATTAGTGGTTCCCCTGGAGAGTATTTTAGTATTTCTCATGAATATACTTCTGAAATGTATTAGCAGTCCCTCAAAAAAGCATTAGTAGTTCATCGAAAAAGTATTAGTAGTTCCCTGGAGAGTTTTTTTAGTAGTTTCCCTTAATATAATTAATTTTTTCTCCCAAAATGTATTAGTTATCCCTCGAAAAAGTATTACTAGTTTCTCGAAAAAGTTTTCCGTCAAAAGTATTACTCGTCCCCATAAAATGTATTAGTAGTTACCCCTGAAAAATATTAGTTTTTTCGTTAATTTTTTTTTTTTTTGTAATTCCCCTGAAAAGTATTAATTCTTCTAAAAAAAATATTAGTTGTCCCACTAAAAAGTATCATTGTATGATACTCTATGAATGCTTTAACATTACAGTGGTATAGTTCCATAGCCAGCCGAGGATATCGGGTGTTATCCCCCACCCCCGTTTGCAGAAAGCATATATCAAAATATCCACTGTTGTCGACATCATCACGAATAGGGACACAAGCAGCAGCTCGACGTATATAATTACTATCAAAAGGCGATGGAAACCAACAACACTTGTCCAAATCCACCAGAAATTGGTTGTTTCTGGTCGTATAAAAGGCCAGAAGAACTCAAACATAATTCATCTCCAATTATGAAAAAAGGACCAGTCTTACAAGGAATTGGGGAAGAATCAAACAATCTATCAGATGTTACCCATCATCTAACATCAGGCGAACGGAGATCGAGACAAAATTTCCCAATCCGAGTTTGGAGGATAAAGGTAGACGATTCCTCGTGCACAAAATATCCCTCAACCCAAAAAGGAGTATTGTAATCATGACTGTCGAATATTCGAAGGAGTTCATGGGTTGATGAAGCCGTATGATCATACTGTTGGTCCAAGTGGCTACGATAATCTAGAGGGGGGGTGAATGGATTATCTCGGTTTTTCAGATTTTGCCCTCTTTATCTAATAATCAAGCAAAGACGAGAATGTAAATGCGGAAATTAAACAACACTCGTTGATTTAAAGAGCTTCACCCCACCTAGGGACTACGTGCTCTACCACCCCAGTATATCCGGGATGGATTTCAAAAAGAAAAAAAGATTTTATTAATTTACCAAAAATTAATACAACACCTTGAGGATTACCACAACCCTCTTACACCACCTTGAGGATTACCACAATCCTCTTACAACACCTTGAGGATTACCACAATCCTCTTACAACACCTTTGAAGATTACCACAACCTTCAAACACCTATCACCTAGATCACCCAAGTGTATTCTTACCACAAGAATACTCACAAGGATGTCTTGTGTTGAATGATGATCAAAATCAAGATTACAACTCAATAATGATTGATACAATATGAGTACAAGTGTAATCAAGAATTGAAAGCCTAGACCTCAAATTTGTGCAAGTGAAAGTGCTAAGGCTAATACAACAAGATATATGAAAGTGTTTGCTTTGTTTGCTCTTTGCTTGTATGGAGTGTTGTTTCTTGTTGCTTGAATGAAGCCTCTATTTATAGGAGAGGTCTTGGCTTTGATTTCCAGATATTGGCTCCTCCTTGGGGAGTGATTTCTGCAAAAGAAACCATTTAAAATCATCAATATAGTTTGTTAGAAATCAATCCCACAAAATAGGGAAAAGTCATTCAAAATGCAACGGATAGTTTCTTTGATAAACAAGGGGTTCGACCGGTCGCACAGAGATAAGATTGAAATTGAATTCTGCAAATTTTTACACGGGGGACCGGTCGAAGGGGGTTCGACCGGGTCGCCGCCCTTGGTCTTGACCGGTTGGGGTTAATAGAAAATCAAAACAGAGAAGTCTGCATTTGAGGGCACTCTGTGTGCCGGTCGCGATGGTGGTCGACCGGCCGCCCTCATCGGCCGCCCACCTGGTCGACGGCCGCCTCCCCATTTTCTCTTACGTCCCATTTTCTGTTTCAAAACTCAACTCAGTGTACGGGTTGCCCTATAGGCGACCGGTCGAACTGAAACAAAAGTGTTGTCCAATTTTAAATCGAATATAAACTTCAAGAAATACTCCGAAAAATAGTAAAAACATTTTAGATCGATCGGAAGTGTTGGGACAACATTTAGGGACATTGTTTTGGTATAAAAACTCATTTGAACAAAATCATCAAAATCATGATAAAAACATTTATCTAACAAACTCCCCCTTTTTGATGATTACAAACCAAAACAATTTTCAAGAGGACGATTTCGAAAAACAAAATAAATTTTCCGGTTTATGAGTAAACTATCCGTTTAAAAACATTTTACAAAAGCTCCCCCTATCAACAAGCACATTAATAAGAAATATTGCATAAGCTAGAAGCACAAGCTTTTACAAAATAAACAACAACTCCATGAGCTTAGAAGCTCCCCCTGTCACAAATACTTATTATCCATGCAAACAAGTTCATAAAACAATCATTGGACTGAGTTTTCTTCACAACTTATGGCCTTAATAAGCCATAGCTTATAGCTTCTATCATGAGCTTTTATTAGCTTCTTTGAGCTAACGAGCCAATTTCTGTTTCTCCCCTTTGGAATCATCAAAAAAATGTTAGGATGATAAAAACATCATAGAAGTATGTCAAAGTGCGCCAAAGAAATGGTTTATCAACCATTGAGCAATTTAGGCTTAAAAACCAAGGAAAATGGGAGAAATGTATCATGAAGAGTTCATACGCTCGTTTTATTTGCCAAAACATGATCTCAATGAGTATTGAAGACTTTTGGAAGCGAGAGAATCATGTAGAAGTTGAAATTTTCATTGTGACATTTCATCGAACACATTGTGGGCGTGAAAAATAAAAAGAGTTGTATATAGCCCTTGTAAATGATCCAAGCCAAAAATTGCATCACCAATTCACATCAAACATCATACAATACAACATAATAACTAAGCTCATCAAGATCATAAGCAAAAATATCAAGAAATATACAAGAAAGCCATAGACTCAAGGGTTCAACCCAATTGAGCAAAGTAAGGAAAATTCTTACCATTTGATCGGAAAAGATGAGCAATGATGATGATAAACATGCTATATAAGGTCCAAGATATGAATTGAATGCATGAAAATCAATTTTGAGTGAAAATTGTGTGCATTTGGCAAAGGGATGAAAAATGGCAAAAAGAAGTGAAAATAACAAATCAAGACAGAATCTAACTTAAACCAAAATTTGGCCTAGGGCGACGGTCGTGGTTGAGGGCGACCGGTCGACGTTGAGGGCGACCGGTTGCCCTCAACCTCTTCAGCCCACTGTTTTGTCAAATTTTTCAAAATCCGAATTTTCAACCAAAAATCCGATTTTTCGCCCCTAAGTTTTAAAAACATGCAAAATGCAAACGTAGACCTCATTCAATATGCATTATGCCTAACCGAGCTCGTATTGACGCAAAAAGTCTCGGAAGTTAGCGGTTTTGTAAAAATGTCCGCTAATTGATCTTGAGATGACACAAACGATATCTCAATTTTTCGTTTTGAAACACAATCCCTTAGAAAATAATGTCGAATCTCAATATGTTTAGTACGGTTATGATGAACCGGGTTTTGAGCAATATTTATAGCGGATATATTATCACAAAAGATAGGTACGTTTTCAAAAGAGCATTTGTAATCCGCTAAGGTTTGTTTCATCCAAAGAAGTTGAGTACAACAAAATGCGGCGGAAATATATTCGGCTTCGGCCGTTGAAAGAGAAACACAGTTTTGCTTCTTTGAAAACCAAGAAACTAGGCAATCGCCTAAAAATTGACATGATCCGGAAGTACTTTTCCGATCATCAATATTACCCGCATAGTCCGAATCACTATAACCTTTAAGAGAAAAATTTTCATTCTTTGGATAAAATAAACCATATTGAATAGTGCCTTTCAAATATCGAAAAATCCGTTTAACGGCACTCATATGAGATTCTTTTGGATTGCTTTGAAAACGAGCACATAGGCATACGGCATGAAGAATGTCCGGTCTACTAGCGGTTAAATAAAGTAAACTACCAATCATACTCGATACTTGGATTCATCAACCGTCTTGCCTTTTTCATCTTTGTCAATTTTGACATTGGTTGTCATAGAGTCGAGACGGTTCTTCCTTCTTCAATGCCGAACTTCTTCAAAAGTTCTTTTGTATACTTTGATTGCGAAATATAAATACCTTCTTGGCATTGCTTAATTTGAAGTCCAAGGAAGAAATTTAGCTCCCCCATCATACTCATCTCGAATTCACCTTGCATTAACTTGGAGAATTTCTTGCACAAAGATTCATTAGTAGCACCAAAGATAATATCATCAACATAAATTTGCACAAGTAAACAATCTTGCCCTTTTTCAAAAACAAAGAGTGTAGTATCAACTTTACCTCTTGTAAAACCATTTTGCAAAAGAAAAGAGCTAAGTCTATCATACCATGCACGGGTGCTTGTTTTAAACCATACAAAGCCTTTTTAAGTTTATAAACATCATTAGGCCTAGAAAAATTTTCAAACCCCGGAGGTTGTTTTACATAGACTTCTTCTTGAATAATACCATTTAAGAAAGCGGATTTAACATCCATTTGGTAAAGTTTGAAATTTTTAAAACAAGAATAGGCAAGTAAAATACGAATAGCTTCTAAACGTGCTACGGGTGCAAAAGTTTCATCATAGTCAATACATTCTTCTTGACAATACCCTTGAGCTACTAACCTTGCCTTATTTCGAACAATGTTGCCTTGATCATCAAGTTTGTTCCGAAATACCCATTTTGTACCAATAATAGTTTGAGATGGAGGACAAGGTACCAATTCCCATACATCATTTCTTTTAAATTGATTTAACTCTCTTGCATCTCTAAGAACCAATCCTCATCCTCAATAGCCTCCTTAGCATTTTTAGGCTCTTTTTGAGATATAAGAGCTTTCTCGGCAAATTTTCTTGGTCATCACTTTATCAAGGGGATCACCAATAATAAGATCTTTTGGGTGATCTCCTTAAATTTTAATGCTACGGGAAGATCCAAGTATCTCCTTTATCTTCTTGAGGAGCATATGAAGTGGATGGTTGATCATTTGATGTATCATTTTGAACAATGGATTCACTAATATCCTCTTCATCACTTTTATCATTTGGTATCCTTTCAACACCAAGTTTCATTGAATTTGACATGGATGGATTCTTCAACAACTCCACTAGTCTTATTGTAAACACGATATGCTTTGCTCTTGATTGAATACCCCATAAATATTCCTTCATCGGCCTTAGGATCAAGTTTGTCCAATTGATCCTTAGTATTCAAAATAAAGCACTTACATCCAAATATCTTGAAATAACTAATATTTGGAGTTCTTCCTTTCCAAAGCTCATAAGGAGTTTTATTCATTTTAGGACGAACATAAACTCGATTAATGACATAGCAAGCGGTACTTACGGCCGGCCCAAAAGTATTTTGGAAGAGAAAATTCATTGAGCATGGACCGACTCATTTCTTGTAGCGTCCGATTCTTCCTTTCGGCTACACCATTTTGTTGAGGTGTCCTTGGAGCCAAAAAATTGTGTGTATATCCCTTGGTTTCACAAAAGACTCTAAACTCACCGTCAAATTCTCCGCCTCGATCACTTTCGAATAGTTTTAATAGTATCTTCCTTTTCATTCTCAATGCGTCTACACAACTTAACAAACTCATTAACGGCATCGCTTTTATTTGCAAGAAAAAGAGCCCAAGTGTATCTAGAAAAATCATCAACAATAACAAAAGTGTAATGTTTTCCACTTAGACTAGCCGTACCAATATCCCCATACAAATCTAGGTGAAGAAGTTGTAGAGGCTTGGTTGTGGAAATTTCATTTTTTGGGCTTAAAACTACTCTTAACTAATTTGTTCTTTTGACAAGTGTCACATAAGCCAAGATTTTCAAAATTCAATTTGGGTAGTCCTTTTACATGTTGGTTTTTGTAAATATTTTTCAAACTTTTATATCCAACATGTCCAAGTCGCCTATGCCATAAACTCGTTAAATCATTGTTGGCGACAAGACAAGAAACATTTTGATTAACCAAATCACTAGTAGAAATTTTGTAAAGATTGCCTTTTCTATTTGCTTCACAAATAATTTCATCATTTTTACGAATAAGGCATTTTTCTTTATTGAAAACAACATTATAATTTGAATCACAAAGTTGGCTAACACTTATCAAATTAAATTTAAGCCCTTCTACTAAAAGAACATTATTAAGAGAGAAAGAAGAGTTACCAATTTCTCCATTTCCAAGAATTCTTCCTTTGCCATTGCCGAACATGACCATACCCTCTTCTTGGAACTTGATGTTGGTAAAAAGTTCTCTCTTTCCGGTCATATGACGTGAACATCCACTGTCCACGAGCTATTTCGAATCCTCCATGGTTGTTATAGCGCCTATTACCTACAAACGAACCATTTTTAGGTACCCTATAGTTTTGGGGTCCATGGGGGTTAGCCTTGAGACCTTTGGGTCTCCAAACAAAGCTAAAATTGTTCTTCAATTTACAATTGCTAACATAGTGACCAACTTTACCACAATAAAAGCAAATAATATTATGGGCACTTTTAGCACGTACAAAATTCGGACCTTGGTCATTTTTCTTTGAAAATGGTGAAAAAGGTTTATAGCCAAGTCCTAATTTGGAATGCTCACCTCTTTGTGCATCTAAAATTTTTGTAACTTTGTCCGTACTTATGTTAAAACGATGCACATCCCTTTTTAAACATTCAAGATCTTTGGTGAGCGATTCTTTTTCGGATTCAAGAGTATGAACTCTAGTAATAGTAATAGCATGAGCTTTATCAAGAGATTCATAAGAAGTAAATAATATTTCCTTTTCAATTTTAAGCTCTTTATGCTATTTTTTTAAACTCTTGTATTTAATGATCAAATTTTGAAATTCAATTTGCAATTCATCAAAATCACATTGCAATTCATCAACTAAGGAGGAGGTAGAAGAGTTAGAGCGCCTCATTATTTTCGTTGGATGTAAGTCTATGGCCATAAGACCATGTTCGATTTTCCTTCCTCGTCGGATGTTGCAAGCAATTCATCCCAAGATTTGACCTCCGCATTTAGAGCCTTCTTTTCGGAAAAGGCTTTTTCTTCTTTTGTTCCTCCTCATCGAGAGTTTTGGACAATCGGCAATGAAGTGCCCTTAGGGTTTCCCGCATTTAAAGCAAGCATTATCTCTCGGTTTTCTTGCCTTATTTTTATTCACAAATTTTGCAAATTTCCGAACAAGTGCCTTACCGTTTAGGCCGTCATTTTCTCATCATCATCATCATTATCATAGTATGCATTATTAGAAGAGGAAGCAAGACCTTTAGGAATAATTTGCGTGCATCTCCGATTGGTTGATGGTTGGTTTGGAATTTTTCCTCTCCTTGAGATAGACTTCATAGATGAGAGCTTCATTCAAAATAAGGACTTGTCTTGTGTTGGAATGATGCATAAAAGCAAGGTTTCCGATGAGCTACCACCCCAAAGATATTTGACTTGGTTTTATTTCAAAAAGAAAAAGATTTTATTAATTTCAAACTTGAGTGTCTCAAGATTTTGTGCCTCCGTGATTGCCGTCACCTTTTCGGACCATGACCGGGAAGTGCATTCAAAACTTTAGTCACCTTGTCTTCTTCGGAGATGACTTTGCCGAGAGCCACAAGTGGATTGACAATGTTGTCAAGCCTTTCCACCATCTTAGATATGCTTTCACCATCATGCATGGTAAAGTTTTCAAAGTCTTTAACAAGCATGGTTTTTCTTGCTTGCTTGACCTTCTTTGTCCCTTCATATATAGTTTCAGCTTTTTCCCAAACCTCATGTGCCGACCTTATGCCTCTTATGCGATTGTACTGGTAGCGGTAAGAGAACAATGCAAAATATTTAAGGCCTTACCGTTTAGAGAAAAGGCCTTCTTGTCATTTTCATCGAACTCCTTGAAAGGTTTAGGAGTCGAGGTGCCATCCTCCGATTTCTTGGTTGGTTGATCAACTCCTTCAATGACCACATTCCAAATGTCGAAACCGCACCCTTGTAGAAAGCATTCCATACGGTCTTTCCAAAATGCGTAGTTGTTTGCGTCGAAAAGTGGTGGCTTGTTGGTGGAGGCGCCGGTGGTGAGATGAGCATCATATGTAGCCATGGATCTTTCCTCTTTACTCGGAATGAGCTAGCCAAAGAGTTTGGCTTTGATACCACTTGTTGGTCCAAGTGGCTACGATAATTTGAAAAAAGGGGGTGAATGGATTATCTCAATGGTTTTTCAGATTTTGCCCTCTTTATCTAATAATCAAGCAAAGACGAGAATGTAAATGCGGAAATTAAACAACACTCGTTGATTTAAAGAGCTTCACCCCACCTAGGGACTACGTGCTCTACCACCAATTATGAAATGAAGTTGAATATTTTTTTTATGGGCATCAAATGAAGAAAAGATATCTTGTTTGATAAGATATTGGATGGATTTCAAAAAGAAAAAAAGATTTTATTAATTTACCAAAAATTAATACAACACCTGAGGATTACCACAACCCTCTTACACCACCTTGAGGATTACCTTGAAAAAGAAAATAGTATAATTATTGAGAATATTGACAATTAAAAAATGAGTATCCTCTTACAACACCTTGAGGATTACCACAATCCTCTTACAACACCTTTGAAGATTACCACAACCTTCAAACACCTATCACCTAGATCACCCAAGTGTATTCTTACCACAAGAATACTCACAAGGATGTCTTGTGTTGAATGATGATCAAAATCAAGATTACAACTCAATAATGATTGAATAACAATGGAAATGGAGAAGTAAAAAGTGTAATCAAGATTGGTTTTATTTTTATTTAAATATGCATTTTATTGTTATGCATACTTTTATAGCAAAATGAGTTTTCAAATATTTATTTTTTAGTCTTCAATAGACCTCAAATTTGTGCAAGATGAAAGTCTAAGGCTATGAAACAACAAGATATATGAAAGTGTTTGCTTTGTTTGCTCTTTGCTTGTATGGAGTGTTGTTTTTTGTTGCTTGAATGAAGCCTGCCCCTAATTATTTATAGGAGAGGTCTTGGCTTTGATTTCGTTTAGTTCATTTTTGATATTGGCTCCTCCTTGGGGAGTGATTTTTGCTTAAAGGTTTCTAAAAGGGGACGCACCAAAATCCCCAAAAAGAAACCATTTAAAATCATCAATATAGTCAGGGGGAATTCACTTGATGTTAGAAATCAATCCCACAAAATAGGGAAAAAGGTGATGAAAATGCAACGGATAGTTTCTTTGATAAACAAGGGTTCTTAATTTCATTCACCATTATGAGGATTCTTGAATGGAGGAAAGTCGATTGTATTCCGGACTAAAATGTGAGATAAGATTGAAATTGAATTTATGGGAACATGCTTATGTGTTGTATGATGAAATATTTTATGTGGGTTGAATATGATAATGGAGAGCCGACATCCGTTAACCTTAAAATGGGTCGAAGGGGGTTTAGATGGACTCCCAATGATATTTTGACGCCGCCGCTTTTAGATTTAGGAAGGTCTTGACCGGTTGGGGTTGATAGAAAATCAAAAAAGAGAAGTCGTATATTGCATTTGTGGTAAAAAGACTCTAAAATGCAATATGGATTTGAGAGGGCACTTATTCAATGTCTAATCGAGTCCATTATGAGGAATAAGATCGGTTATGGGAAATTGATTTGTAAAATTTTATTCAATGATTCCTTTTCTGAGTTTAACTGAAGTTTTTCAAAATGACTTTGACATTGATAATATTCCCAAATAGTCGAAGAATATGGACATCCATCCTCACCGAGTATTTGAAGAGGTCAAGAGTCTCCGATCCTAATGACCAAAACCGAGCTTAGTTGAAATCCGGGAGGGTATCGGTCGCTCAATCACCTTGATGGTTGTCGCTCTCCCCAATTTTCTCTCTACGTCCCATTTTCATATGGTGTTTCAAAACTCAACTCAGTTTCGGGTTGCCCTAATGATATTTGCTTGTTTTTCTTAAAAGCGGATTTTAATAAAACCAAGTTGATAAGTAGTATGAAGTACTTGATGGTCGAGCATTACATTCTTTTTTGAAACAAAAGTGTTGTCCAATTTTAAATGGTATTAAAATGTAGATATAAACTTCAAGAAATACTCCGAAAAATAGTAAAAACATTTTAGATCGATCGGAAGTGTTGGGACAACATTTAGGGACATTGTTTTGGTATAAAAACTCATTTGAACAAAATCATCAAAATCATGATAAAAACATTTATCTAACACATACAACTCGAAATGGAAAAATTGGGCTATTTCAATTTAACGGCAAGACGGGTTAGGGTTTTTGGATTCGTCTAACGGATCAAGACACAAAAGTGTTTGTTAAAAGTCGCTATGTAAACTTCAACTTGTCCTACATGACGCCCAAAAGACTTACTCTATTATAAATAGTGGTCAAATTCTACTAGTAGAATTTTTAAAAACAGAAACAATTAATTTAGCGAAGATGGATACTTGGATAGTACATGTAATAACAATTTAATATTTGTAATACGCGAAATATAAAAAAGAAAGAAAAAATAAGATAATGTTATTGCTTTTTGAAGTACTTAAAACTACAATTTACATTTCAAGAAAAGAAAAAAAAAGAGTTTTATGTGTTGTGGCACATGTGGTAGTACTTTGAGTATTATTGGTTAATATATTAGTAAGAAAAACAACAATTATATATATATATATATATAGTTTGAATCAAATGAAACCACATTTCTGGGGTAATATAGTGTAGACTAATCTTGTACATATATATATGGGGGTAAAATCGTAATTATATATTTTTTTAATTATGTTATTATTTAATTATTCATCCTCACATATCATGTTTGGGTATTAATTTTGGTAATTAATAAAATTTTTTCGAAAATCTTTGTTTACATTCCGTTAAATTGGCCAATAAAGCACAAACTATTATTGAGCAGCTCATGGGCCTCAGTTCGCTACATTCGGCCCATCAACCTAGGTATAAAAAGGTCTCTCCGTCCAATTTGTAAGTATTCTCACTTAAAATTACTTTCAATTACTAAGTCTTTTGCATTGGGATTATTCTCCAACCGGTACCGACTTGTGCGTCGGAGGGGTCTCCCTAGGACAAACTCAATGCCCATTTAATGTTTGATGATTTGTCGCAGGCAAGTTCCCATCTCAAGAACTATCAGCTCCAGAAAAAAAAAGTTAGACTGTTATCAGAAACATTAACTTGGAGTGATCTGCGGATTTAAGCAACATCAATATATATGGATTTATGGATTGGTTCGAATGAGACCAAGCCCTTTAGGTAGAATATAAGACCACATCTAGACTATTGGATTTAATAATCAATGGTTCAGCTTTTACTCCTAATTTTAAGCATTGACGCCTCACTCAGAGACAATAGGATAATTTCGATCTAAAATTCCAGGGATATGTAATTATACCTATTTTGATTTGGTAGCAATAAATTTATCTTATCTGAAGCCCGCGATTTTGGGTTCAATTTTTTTTAAAATCAAAACTGACTTTTCAGCACACTCAACCCACGAAACCACGTCTCTGCAACTAGGGTTATGTAATACAATGTGTACTAGTTGTTATTCTTTATATATTTAGGGTTGTTATATTTTGTATACTTCATTATGTAATAATGTATATTTAGTTATGTAATATTTTATATGCAGTTGTGTGATAATGTATATTTAGTATATAATAATGTATACTTAGTTGTGTAATAATGTATACTTAGGTGTATAATAATGTATATTTAATTGTGTAATAATATATATTTTAGTTGTGTGATAATGTATATTTGACTATGCAATAATGTATAATTAGTTGTGTAACAATGTGTATTTAGTTGTGTAATATACAAATATGGAACACTACACGAAGAACGTTAATATACATATTTTACATTTTTCACATACTAAATATACAATTATGGAACACTATACTTGCAGTACGTTAATATACATATTTTACATATTTCACATACTAAATATACAAATATGGAACACTATACATGCAGAACATTAATATAGGGTACTTGCTCTCATAATTTCTACTATTTGTGTTCTAAGTATACAAATTAACAAAATTATACATGCAATATATGTATACTACATTAGCATATCACTAAGGTATTTGATTGTCGTTATTTGAGAATATTTTATACAGAATAACTACTCTAAGTATATAGTATATGAACTGTAATTATGCAAAATCGCTATTGTAAACATGTCGAACGTTAATATGTAGTATACATTATATGTCATACAAATTTTACATACTTAATATACAAATATGGAACACTATACATGCAGAATAAGGACTCATAATTTCGTGTTGTTTGATGATTTGCTCTTCGATAGCTTGGTTCCAATTTTCGATGCTTCTGCTGGTAGGAATGAAGAATTGATTCTCTATTTTTGCAGGTTCTAATTTTCGTGTTATTATGGCGTGAAGGGAGGGATAAGGAGAGTGGTGATCGCGTGAGTATAGGAAATGAATCAAAAACAAATTTTCTTCCCTTAAATGTATCTGGCAGTTATTTTGGTCCATTTGTGCGATTTTAATTTTACCCATGAACGGTTTTCCCCCATTTTTTAATGCTACAAAATTTTATTAGATTTTAGCCTTCCATTTTTTTTATTGAATAGTGTAGATGTGGTCTTACGTTCTTACCTATAGCTATGGTCGCACATTTAAAAATACAAAATTAAATCAAAAGTATAAAGTTTATATTAATTAAAAGTAGATATTTCAAGCAACAATTTCCATTGAGGATTCCCGTTTGGACAAAGGTTAACCAAGCAAACACCTACTGGGCCACTAGAAAAGAACTAGAGGGACAGTTATCATCATTAATCTTGTCCATACTTGATGGTACAAATATAGGACCTAGACTAAGTGCGGCCCAAAATCTGGGCTCAAACTATATATAAAATATGTATATGAATTGGTTCAAAGGAGACCAAATTCTTGGGGTAAGACCATGGAGATCAATTTTGACCATTAATTGAAACTTTTGGATGAGTTTGATTTGAACCCTATTTTAGGCATGTAGAAAAAGTTGTTTTCTTATAGGATTATAGTCATAGGCGGATTTATTAAAGGGTCACACTAGACTTCAGCCAAGTGCAAATTTTGCGAAGCCCATCAACTAGTAATGCCTTATTAATACTTTTAATATCAATACCCCATTCAACGATTTTACAAAGCCAACCCTTTTGAATGTACTGAAATATAATTAAACAACCATAGTTAAATAATTAAAATATTATTTCACCTCCGATTCTCTCCAATTCCATGGTTCTATGCACCTCCCTGTCTATGTTTTTCCCCAAACTCCAATCCCACTTTTTTTTCTTTAAAAATCAAATAAGAGATACTTAGATTTTCATTGGTCAGTAATTTTTTATTGTGATTTTGTTTGTTGCTATATACTAATTCCTAACTCCAATTTTTTCAAGGTTTCATAACAAAATCAAAGATTTGTGTTATGTTGGATTAATTCATCCTATTTCATCATGTTTCATCCTATTTTTAGCGTTGCCTGTTTCTACTGCCACAACTAAAAGAATATTTTCAGAAATAAAAGAGTGATGACGACACTTCGTAACAAAATGAGAATGATTTTCTTGAAGATTGTTTAATGCTCTATATTGAATGAGATTTTGTTGGCCATATAGATATATATTTATTCTATTATTGATTCATTTTATACTTTGAAATCTCGGCGAGCACAACTTCAATTAATATTAAAACAAATATTTGTTTTATATATATTGTAGTTAACTTTTACTTCTTAGCCTATCCTACTACTAATTTTTGGATCTGTCATTGGTTACAGTGGTAATTTTACTCATTACTAGATTTATTGGCACGATTAATTTAGGAGAATTCTTTTTTTTTGAAAAAATTTACTATTTTTGTGGGGATCATTTATACACTAAATATCTGAAATTGTAGATAATGTGATTCCTAGTTCCGCTCGTGGGACATAGGCATAGTTAGTTTTGTTTTGCTACTTAGATAACTCTTAGATAATTCATAATTAGTTGATATTTGTTGAATAGTATTATGACATATGATGGTGAAGTATTTATACACCATGTTATAATTATTTATGCAATATTCCTAAAGTATTTATGCACCATCTCCAACACAAAAAACTACAGTATAAAGAGTGTGAATTGAAAATACCGGTTTTGTTTGATAAAAAGTAACTACCTTAGTTATTGGCGCGAGTTTAGGGGCAATGTTTTTCAAAAAATTTATTGTTTTATTGATCATTTATACACTAAATATCCACCATTGAAGATAGTATGATTCTTAATTCCGCTCGTGGGAGATAAGCATAATTAGATTTCTTTTATTGCTTAGATATGTATAATTAGTTAATATTTGTTGCATAGTTTCAATTATGCAACACTCTATATGTATTTATGCACCATCTCCAATGCAAAATTTACAGAATATAGAGCATTGGTTGAATATACCAGTTTCGAATTCTCCATTGCTGCTAGGGGTGATCGTGGTGTGATTTTGCGGCTTTTTGAGTTAATTTCAAACCGAATTTTTATATGTTGTTCGGTTAAATAATATTTTCAAATCGTGGTTTATGAAGTAAATTCGGTTTTAAGCGGTGGCAAGCGGTTTTGCAGTTTTATAAACAAAAATATTATATAATTGATAATTTAATATAATTTTGTTATGATATTTTAAAGAAAAAGCCAAAGAAAAGTATTATAATTGAAAATTGTTTTTTATTTAAAAGATGTATTTTTGCAAATAAAATGCACATTGCAATATCTTTTATTTCACTTACATTCATCATGTAATACAATGTAATGATGCTCTATTTTGATGCAAAACATAATGCATTTTAACAACATTGAAAGAATGTAAAATGCATTATGTTTAGTATGCAAAGTGCGAATCTAATTTTATCATTCATAAAATTAGTTATTAATATATTTATTCACCAACGGTTTAACTACAGATTGAAGAACAATATTTTATTTTGCCATAAATTATAGAGGTGCAGTGCGGTGCGGTTTTAGCGGTTTTTTAAAATCTAAAACCATAACTGCACCAACAAAGTGGCGTGGTTTCTATCTAATATTCTAAATCGCAATTTTGGTCATAAATTATTATGAAGGGTACAACTTGGGCGGTCTAGGCGGTTTTTTAAAATTTATGATCACCCCTAATTGCTGCAACCTTCTACTATATTGTCCATTGGATTTTCTTGTGGAATGATTAATGTTGCTGCATTTTCAATAGTATTAATGTTCTTCAACACAATTTTTTCACTGTAACTTTTTCTTCCTCGCGTGAATAATGTGAACTATGGAGCAATAATCTGAATTTGGGATTGATTTATGATATGTGGCATTTTTTAGTGATAAGATGATTAAGGATTGTGACAGATCATGATAGATCATCTTTCCAATTGTGTAACCATTTTTTTAGTGATTAGATATCAATTAAGGTTGATTTTACATCTTGCCCTTTCTTTGATTAATTTAAATATTTGATGTTATTTTGGTCCAATTAATAGCAGCACACATTAATTTATGATAATGGTTGAGATCAGTCCCTACGGTATCATCGTAGGCACTGGTTTCATTAGACCCGACCCATATATATATATATATATATATATATATATATAGGGATGGGATCATGTGAGACCACCATCCTAGGTTAGTCCATAGGACTAAATCTACACCATCTAAATAGTAAATCAATGGCCAAGATATACTACAATATATACAACATTTCATAAGTAAGTATACAATAGAAGGGATAAAATAGGAATCCAGGAAATTAAATATAGTAAACGCTTCCTAAAAATTAGGGACGTGATTTTATATTGATCAAGTCCCCATAATCAAGCGATTCACCTTGCCTTTCTCTCCCTTCCGATTTGAACCTACAAATTATTCAAATATGGCAACAAAATCGTGCAACAATTAATGAAAAGTATATAATTACACTAAACTAACTATACATTAAAACATTACTAAGTATACATAAACAATTAACTAGGTATACAATTACACTAAACTACATGTACATTAAAACTTTACTAAGTATACAGAAATATTTAACTAAGTATACAATTACATTGAACTAACTATACATTAAAATAATACTAAGTATACAGAAACATTTAACTAAGTATACAATTACACTGAATTACTTATATAACTAAGTATACAACTCCATTGAACTAAGTATACAAAACCATGAGTAACTAAGTATACAAATTCACTAAACTACTTACTAAACTACTTATATAACTAAGAATATGATTCCATTTGAACCAAGTATACAAATCAACCGAACTAAATATACAATAAAACATGACTAAGTATACAAGTCCACTGAACTAAGTATACAATAAAACGATTGCTCACAAATATGGTCATTAGGAATTTTATTGTTTAGATTTTGATGAATGCCATGTAAAACTTAGAATAGAAAGTTGGCACCCCAATTCTTGTCGTAAAATGCATTGTAACAATTAGAGTCGCCAAGCCGAGTTAAGTCGCCTACGCCCTAACATGCAAGAAGACAATCAAGATCGAAGGAAGACTCACTGTGAGATAGCCGAGTATGGCAAAGAAGAGTAGACGGAACTCTATCAAGAAGCAATGAAATGCGGCTAAGTGGAGTATCGTCAAGTCAACTCGAGAAAAGCCAAGTCTCAAGTTGAAGTGACGGATGAAGAGTCATCCATGATTGGAAGTCGACTCTAAGTCACCTGGGGAAAGCAAAGAAATGCAATCAAGTCGAGATAATCAGAAAAGATCCGTTGTACGTAAATCAAGAGATTTACTTAAACAAGTAATATCTCCATACCACCTTTCTCGACGTGCTCACCCCGAAGTGTGCAAAAGGAATAAACAAATGGGAAGCACTACACCGTGTCGAACTCAAAAGGTGAAAGAACAATTCATACGAGGAAATGACAATTCCAAGGATCGCAACAAGACAAGCCAACGACTGCAAGTGATTTTAAAAAATAAGCCTATCTCTTCAACGGGCAAATTTTTGAAAGATCACTATAAAAGGCTGAGGAATGACTCTGAGAGAAGGTAACCTGAACCACGAACATTCAAGAAATCAATTAAAATTATAACCAGAAATACTCTCAAATCATTCAAGATTAATCCTCAAGCCTACATTACGAAGTACATCAATCCAACACTAACCTGTGAAGGAAAGAGAACTTCAATCAGTTGAAGAGGAAACTTTTGAAGAAAAGGGGTCTACATTCCACGAAGGTTTGTAGGAAGGTTCAAGGTCGAACCAAGTCTTAAGCTTTTGGAGGGCTTCGTGATCAAATCCAAAGAGCTTGAGCAAGTGAGTTGTAGTAGCAAGACAGACCGCCTGTGTGAAGAAGCTCGAGTCGTATGAGAAACCCGGTGAGTGATCAAGGCGTCTCAGCATCGAGTCCCAAAGGATCAAGTTAGCCGTGTGTGATCAAGACTTGTATCCGGATCGTTACCACTTTGTAAATCGATCATTACCTAGTGGATTCCTCCAGGAGTTGGAGAAGAGAGGAGTAGAAGAATTACCCCATCTTCGAACCTCTATAAAAATTTCACTGTGTCATTTACATTTCAAAGATTTTAATTCTGCATTTTTAATCGCTTATATATCCGATAAATTTGCTATCCATTTGATAATACAAGTACTAAACCCAAAGAATAAACTCTTACTTAATCAAACTTAAGGGTGTTAAGTCTTCCACGAAAAACAAAACCACAGTTGAGTTAATTTAGAGTCAACCGTGAGTTATTCCATCAACGGCTCGATTGAGTCGTTGAGAGACTAACTCTCTTGATTGACTAAATCTGTCCATCAAGGCCATTCCAAAAGTACAAGAGCTTTCATTAGCAATTACCCAAGAAAGGCAATTGCTAAAACACATATGCAGCATACGAGACAAAAGGGACATTTGTATGAACCTAAAATCCCCAAGCAATTTGCCAGGATTAATTATGATTATGGCATCGATAGATGGCAACCCCTTAGAGTCAAATCATTTGGCTATAGGTTGGTTGGATCATCTTACAATTCTAACCCCTCAGGACCCGGACAAGTATGGGTACCTAAAACTTAATTTCCTTGATTGCAGGTTCAAGGAAACAGTGAGTGCCAAGGAACCTGGTACATGGATAGTGGTACATTCCGGACATATTACGATGACAGAAACAAGAAAAATCTGTCAAAATTCAAGGAAGTTAAAGGAGCAAAAGTCATATTTGGAGGAAATGAAGCTCCTGGTGAAATAAGAGGCATTGGAACCATCAAGAGGAATGGATTAGAAATCACGACGTTGCATATGTTGAAGGACTCAACTTCAACTGCTAAGCATCAATCAACTCTGTGACAAAGGTTACAATGTTGGATTCAACATGGGTATATGCCAAATCAAAGATATTGAATCAAATGAAGTTGTCTTTGCAAGGATGTAGACGAGAAAAATATGTATGTAGTGGATTGGTCAATCGCAACTCCCAAAGACTGTCTACTAGCAAAGAGCGCTTGGTGAATCAAGTTGGTCGTGGCACAAAAAGCCGAGTCACCCGAATTTCAAAACAATTAACAAAGTCGGCAAGAAGTCATCTTGTGGAAGGACTACGGACTCAAGATACAAAAAGGAGAGTATATGTGACGCATGTCGAAGGGAAAACAAATCAAGTCGTCATTCAAAGAAAAGACATGCCCATCCTCAACTAGAATATTGCAGACCGCTTCATATGGATCTATTTGGCCCAAAGTGGAACCGGCCAAAGATAAGTGGAAAGAAATACACCTTGGTGGTAGTAGATGACTACTCAAGATATACATGGACAATATTCATGTGTAAGAAGAAAGAAACTCTACAAAAACTACCACAATCGATGAAGAGGATTCAAAACGAGAAGAGTCAAACCATTATCAAAATAAGATCGACAGAGGAATCGAATTTGTCAATGGAATAATAACTCGAAGATTGTGTTGAAAATGGTATTGGTCATGAACTATCGCAAAGAAAAAACTCCACGTGAGAATGGAGTTGCGAAAGAAGGAATAGAACCCTCAAAAGAAGCAAAGGACCATGTTAGTCAAGCGGGGTTACCAAAAAGATTTTGGGTCAAGCAATCAACACGACTTTGCTACACCCAAAATAGATGTATGATAAATAGACGGTGACAAAGACTCCTATGAGATCCGGATTGGAAGAAAACCAAATGTTGCATATTTTGAGAATATTTGGATGTAAATGCTTCATCCACAACAATGGCAAAGACAATCTAAAGGCTTTTGATGCTAAAGTCGATGAAGGTATCTTCTTAGGATACTCACGGTGAAAGCAAAGCCTACTGAGAGTACTCAACAAAAGAACTATGGTTACGGAAGAATCCATTCATGTAGTATTCGATGAGCCAAATGTAAATGGAGAAGACATTGAAGAGTCGGTGATAAGTGAATCATCCAACCATACGAAGAGTCCCTATGTCAAGCCGAAATGGAATTATCAATTGAGAAGAAGATGAGATAGTGAATCTCAAAAACATTTGGAAAATTTGCACTAAGTGATTATGAGAGAGTCGACCACAAAGAACACGACTACAAGTCGATCAATCCAGCTAACTAACTCCGACGATGTAAGATGGCCGAGAAATCATCCACGTAACTTGTCAATGGAGATATAAGAGAAGGTGTCAAAACAAGATCCAGAACTCAACAAGAAGCTATGTTCACATGCTTCATCTCACAAATAGAGCCCAAAGACGTGTCACAAGCATTGGACGACACACATTGGATTCAAGCTATGCAAGAAGAGCTGAATCAGTTTGAAAGAAATAAAGTGTGGGAATTAGTGCAAAGACCCATACATCAAAATGTTATTGGCACCAAATGGGTGTTCAGAAATAAGATGAACGAGTTTTGACTAAGTGGGAATGTTTTAAGGAATACGTCAGCATAATGATGATGTGTACAAACATAAAGCTGCACACCAAGCTTATGATTGGATATAAATGTTGCCGCATTAAATACGAGACATTAAATGCTAAATAGGCGTGCAAAATCTAAGCCATTAATTTCGATCACATTTCAAAAACCACCCGCACGTCCTTTCATAAACCATATTTAAACCATTTTCGTCCGTTTCTCTCTCACACTTCTAAAACTGTTCATTTCTTTCTCTCAAAAGCAAAGGCAAAATTCTCTCGAAACCCTATCTATCTTCAAATCAATTTCTCGAGTTTTTCTTGATATAATCCTGAAAAATGGCACCAACTTATGACTTTACCAAGTTAGGAAAGCAAATCTACACCGGCTCTACGGTGGATTTTTGACGGAATGGTGAAACAGGGTCCGACGACACCCTAGTGAAGAAAATCGCTGAAAAGTTGGAAACGTCCGGCCGAAACCGTTTTTGGCGTTAGAATATCCGATGACATATGTGGAGGAGGTCGCATACAATTCTCGTGAATGCCGAGATTCACGATGAAGGAATAAAGTCATACATTCACGGAAAGCGATTGACTATCTCTCGCCAAGGATTTGGCCGAACATTGCTCACTACCAAAGCAGAGGAGCATCGAGATTAACGAAGCCGATGTAAACTTGGCGATGCTTGGAAAGAAATAGCCAAGCCCGATCTTTGATAAAATAGTATACACAA
This sequence comes from Rehmannia glutinosa, assembly GCA_016081115.2. Taxonomy (NCBI): domain Eukaryota; kingdom Viridiplantae; phylum Streptophyta; class Magnoliopsida; order Lamiales; family Orobanchaceae; genus Rehmannia; species Rehmannia glutinosa. The sequence goes on from JABTTQ020003231.1 coordinate 142,263, forward strand.
CAAACAAGAGATGGCTGAAGGAGGATTATCACAAGTGTTGGACATAGTTGCCAAATGTATCGACATCAAATTTGGCACTTTTAACCAATCACAAAGGCAAAGTTTGATTGTAATGGCCAAGGAAGCAATCATCGCAGTGAGAAGAGGAAGCTGACATTGAGCTTCCATGTTGGGTGACCATTGTACTCCCAAAGATCGATAAAGACAATCGCACGATACATCCTGCAGATCTACAAGGACAATGAGAAAGAAAAGCATGCAGAGGAAGGCCGAGGCACGTGAGAAGGCCAAAGATCTCCGTCCTATCTCGGCACCACAGAACACACACATCCTCTCCTTGATGTCTTTTCCGTACAAACTAGAGGTGATGAGGATCGAGCTTGAGAAAATGTCAGCCGCGGGAGCCCGCTGGAGAAGTAAGAGTTGCAAATGCAGACAAGCATTGCACGAATCAAGAATCCTTCACGAGCAAAGATTGATGGAGGACCAGGAGAGTCCTCCGCAACCATTTGGAAAATGATCCAATGAGAGTGGTTCAAAGAAATTGCCATCGTTGTTATTCTTTGCTACCACTTCCCCCAAACTCACTCGGAAGAAGGCAATAAGGGACTGGCGATGAACCGGGATAGTGGGGACCCAAACAAAAGGCGAGCCAACCCCTATTGAAGGTGTTTTACCACCCGCCCCAACGGCTGAACATTCAATCACATCACCAAAAACAGCCGGGAGTTTGGAGACGAGTGACCCCATTCCAAGTCACTCGTGTGGTGCGCCGGTGAGGGGGAAACTCCCTCCACCGCAGCAAGGTTGGAGGATGCCGAGATGACTCCACAACGAATCAAGGAGGCGAAGTAGAGAAAATACAAACACAAGAAGAAAGAAACAAGAAGTTGCCATCAACGAAGCTCGAGGCGAGTTGAGACTGTCTCGAGGTGAGGTGCCAACTACTCGAACAAAGAAGGCTAAATGACGCTAAGAGCGTTGAAATGCGATCGAGGCACGAGGAAGGAACAAGAATGACTCTGACGGGAGTTAACACTGGCGATGACCGAAAATGTTTTAAGTGCAATCCATGGAGTTGAGACTCCAATGGATGCCACCATGTTTTGAAAGACCCTAAGACGACATGTGTCGAAAGGGAGGACAATGCCTCGCCGCAGAGAGACTAAGCCGCCGGAGGCATCAAGGCCCACGGGAGGTTGAGACTTCCGGGGTAAAAAGAGGACTTTACCAAGTAGAGAACATCCCTCCCGCTATCATCGACCCATTTGAGAAGGAGATAAGTGCACTTCATGATTCCCAGGATAATCCGATGTAACCTTTCCGGGATCGAAGCGATGATGAAGAAGCCGAGTCATCCCCGTGCCAACTCCAAAAGACTCACCGCGGATGTTCCAAGCACGAGCAAGTCGATCCCAAGACTACTCGTCAAACCTTTAACTTTGATGATGAGCCGCCAATGGAAATCTCATCATCGTCCGATGACGCGCTCCGATGAAAGGCCGAGGACCGTCTACTCAATCGAGAAATCACCGAGACCAACGACGCCTGTTGAGATAGCCGAGGATCGCAAGCCGGGTCCACTTCACGACAAACCCCGGTGAACAAGAGACTTGGACATAGCGCAGCAGCTCCTCAAGTGCAAGCAGGTCGATTCCTCAAAAAAAAGAACTTCACGCGCCCGCTCATCATCGAACAGATCCCGGCCAAGCGGTGATGAATCCTTTGTAGAATCTTTTCCTTTTTCCCCGGAGATACCAGGAACTCCATGAAGAGTCGAAACGAACAAGACGCTACCACGCATCAGCTCCCGTTTTTCAATCGAGGCACCATTGTTCCGGTGATTATGATTTTGACGATCCGCATGGCCATCGCCTTGTACTCCCAAAGGAACGGAAGAATCACAAGGACAATGAGAAAGTCCGTGAGAAGTGTTCAGCGCATTATTCGCCGAGATTGAGCGGATGGAGAGGCATCGCAAATGCCTCTATGGATATGCGATCGACAATAGAGATGCCAATCTCACTTGAAAATGATCCAATGAGAGTGGCGATTTAAGAGGCATAATGACCGGATCGGGGGAATGGTGGCAACAAAGAAGAAACAACGTGTGGAACAAGTGAGATACTTCAGACATTGTTCAACAAGTGCTTTGGTATGGAGAGCCGAAAATCGATGCAAAAACGGGCGAGAGAACATATTGAACACATGCATGAAGCTCACATTGCCGAGAGTTAAGGCGATGCGTGAGCAAAACAAGAGTGATCTCTGGCGTTTGGAAGAGACCATGAATACAAAATTCAGCCTTCTCATGGCCGAGATGAAGCCGATTTCAAAGATTCCAGAGTCCAACGCTACTCGATCCGAATTTCGTGGCCGCATACTGCAGCAGACAGACTCGAGACAAAACTCAACTATCGCCAGGCTCGACTTCCCGCTGCAAGTCTGTTTCGTGCGTTCCTCTCTCCTTTGATGATGCCAAAAAGGGGGAAGAGGAATACCTAAAGCGCAAGAAGGGGATCCGAAGTTGAGAGGAAGGAGAAAGCACATGCGAAGGTAAAATCGGTGAGGAAGTGTTAAAAAAACGGAAGAAAGAAAGGAAAATCACGAGGGGGAAGGATCAAAAGATATGACCTTGATGATTGCACAAACCCCTCAACAGGTCTGTCACACGGTGACATTATCGTGACAAACTCCCTGTGACTCGCCACTCCAACACTGTATCTATGGTGAAAAGAGAAAAACAATTGAAGCGGGGATGAAGGAAGTGGAAGGAAGAATGGATGCCCGAGTTATGAACATCTTGAAAGAACACGGAGGCATTCCAAAGAGACAGAGACACTTATGCCATTTCGGATGTCGGATGCCAAAAAGAGGACAGAGCCACGTTCAGATTGATGAATTTAAAACGCCGCATCCGAAGGATACTTTGCAAAAATGTCTATGGCTCAAGCTTGGGACTTGTCTTCGGGAAAAGGGTCTCACGTTATGTGAAGAAGTGCGGGCGGCAACAGACTCAGACACGGTGATCACTCCGGGTCACTCCATTTGGTTAATCACCAATTTGGAAAAAGAAGACCCCAAGAGTGACAATACACGCCTGCAGGTAGAGGCAAAAGTAGTGGTGGAGGAAGAGGTTTTCACCAGGCCTCTCGCCCAAAAATATCGAATACATAGATCCGGAAAGAAAGGAGGGATCTCTTGGGATGGGCTTGACCAAGTAGCAAATTTGCAAGTGGCTAAAAGCAACGCTGAGTATGCAAAAAGAATAGAAGAAGAAAACAAGAGACAAACTCAACTATGGGAGGAAAGATAGGAAAGAATAAGAAGAGATGAAGCTGCCAGGAAGGCATATGAAAAGAAAAAGAAGGAAAGCGGTGACGATGAGAAAAAGAGAAGAAGAGAAGAAGATCTTGAACAAGATGAAAGAATGAGACAACGAAGGAGATGAAGTGTTGCTGTCCACCCCTTCGTGTATTTTATAATGTAAATACATACCATGTAAGTCTTCTGAAATAAAGCTGTAAGTTCTTTATTTTTTTGTAGACAAATACGTGCTCGATACACCTTGTAAATGATTGTGTAAAAGAATAAGAATGTTATGATCAATAAAAAGATTGATTCTCGCGCATACATTCTATGTCAATACACTATCTCAGACGTATCTTTGCTATTTGCATTTTTGAATGGTTTAAGTTTTGGCATCATCAAAAAGGGGGAAATTGTTAGGAATTTTATTGTTTAGATTTTGATGAATGCCATGTAAAACTTAGAATAGAAAGTTGGCACCCCAATTCTTGTCAGTAAAATGCATTGTAACAATTAGAGCCGCCAAGCCGAGTTAAGTCGCCTACGCCCTAACATGCAAGAAGACAATCAAGATGGAAGGAAGACTCACTTGTGAGACAATTGAGTATGGCAAAAGAAGAGTAGACGGGAACTCTCATCAAGAAAAGTGAAATGCTAAGTGGAGTATCGGTCAAGTCAACTCGAGAAAAGCCAAGTCTCAAGTTGAAGTGAAGAGTCATCCAATGATTGGAAGTCGACTCTAAGTCACCTGGGGAAAGCAAAGAAATGCAATCAAGTCGAGATAATCGTAAAAGATCCGTTGCACGTAAATCAAGAGATTTACTTAAACAAGTAATATCTCCATACCACCTTTCTCGACGTGCTCACCCCGAAGCGTGCAAAAGGAATGAACAAATGGGAAGCACTACACCGTGTCGAACTCGAAAAGGTGAAAGAACAATTCATACGAGGAAATGGCAATTCCAAGGATCGCAACAAGACAAGCCAACGATCGCAAGTGATTTTCAAAAATAAGCTTATCTCTTCAACGGGCAAATTTTTGAAAGATCACTATAAAAGGCCGAGGAATGACTCGAGAGAAGGTAACTCTGAACCACGAACATTCAAGAAATCAATTAAAATTATAACCGTAAATACTCTCAAATCATTCAAGATTAATCCTCAAGCCTACATTACGAAGTACATCAATCCAACACTAACCTCGTGAAGGAAAGAGAACTTCAATCAGTTGAAGAGGAAACTTTTGAAGAAAAGGGGTCTACATTCCACGAAGGTTTGTAGGAAGGTTCAAGGGCGCGAACCAAGTCTTAAGCTTTTGGAGGGCTTCGTGATCAAATCCAAAGAGCTTGAGCAATCGAGTCGTAGTAGCAAGGCAAACCGCCCCTGTGAAGAAGTTCGAGTCATATGAGAAGCGGTGAGTGATCAAGGCGTCTCTGACCGAGTCCCAAAGGATCAAGTTAGCTGTGTGATCAAGACTTGTATCCGGACTGTTACCACTTTGTAAACCGATCATTACCTAGTGGATTCCTCCAGGTGTTGGAAAAGAGAGAGTAGAAGAATTACCCCATCTTCGAACCTCTATAAAAATTTCACTGTGTCATTTACATTTTCAAAGATTTTAATTCCTCGCATTTTTAATCGCTTATATATGCCGATAAATTTGCTATCCATTTGATAATACAAGTACTAAACCCAAAGACTAAACTCTTACTTAATCAAACTTAAGGGTGTTAAGTCTTCCAAAAAAACAAAAACAAATTGAGTTAATTTAGAGTCAACAAATTGAGTTATTCCATCAATGTACTCGGTTGAGTCCGTTGAGAGACTAACTCTACTATGATTGACTAAATCCATCGTCCATCAAGGCCATTCCAAAAGTACAAGAGCTTTCATCAAAGCAATTACCCAAGAAAGGCAATTGCTAAAACACATATGCAGCATACTGAGACAAAAGGGCAATTTGATGAACCTAAAATCCCCAAGCAATTTTCCAGGATTAATTATGATTATGGCATCGATAGATGGCAACCTTAGAGTCAAATCATTTGGCTATAGGTTGGTTGGATCATCTTACAATTCTAACCCCTCGGGACCGCAGACAAGTATGGGTACCTAAAACTTAATTTCCTTGATTGCAGGTTCAAGGAACAACTGAGTGAGTGCCAAGGAACCTGGTACATGGATAGTGGTCATTCCGCACACATGACAGAAACAAGAAAAATCAAAATTCAAGGAAGTTAAAGGAGCAAAAGTCATATTTGGAGGAAATGAAGCTCCTGGTGAAATAAGAGGCATTGGAACCATCAAGAGGAATGGATTAGAAATCACAGACGTTGCATATGTTGAAGGACTCAACTTCAACTCGCTAAGCATCACCAACTCGTGACAAAGGTTACAATGTTGGATTCAACATGGGTATATGCCAAATCAAAGATATTGAATCAAATGAAGTTGTCTTTGCAAGGATGTAGACAGAAAAATATGTATGTAGTGGATTGGTCAATCGCAACTCCCAAAGACTGCCTACTAGCAAAGAGCGCGGTTGAATCAAGTTGGTCGTGGCACAAAAAGCCGAGTCACCCGAATTTCAAAACAATTAACAAGTCGGGCAAGAAGTCATCTTGTGGAAGGACTACTGACTCAAGATACAAAAAGGAGAGTATATGTGACGATGTCGAAGGGAAAACAAATCAAGTCGTCATTCAAAGAAAAGACATGCCCATCCTCAACAAGAATATCAGACCGCTTCATATGGATCTATTTGGCCCAAAGTGGAACCGGCCAAAGATAAGTGGAAAGAAATACACCTTGGTGGTAGTAGATGACTACTCAAGATATACATGGACAATATTCATGTGTAAGAAGAAAGAAACTCTACAAAAACTACCACAAATTGATGAAGAGGATTCAAAACGAGAAGAGTCAAACCATTATCAAAATAAGATCGATGAGGAACCGAATTTGTCAATGGAATAATAACTCGATTGTGTTGAAAATGGTATTGGTCATGAACTATCACAAAGCAAAAACTCCACAAACAGAATGGAGTTGCAGAAAGAAGGAGCAGTAAGAGAGCTAACGCCAAGAGAGTCGACACAAGTGAGGGGAATCGGTGACCTCAAGATACAAATTGTTTCCTCTCCAACCAAGAAGAAAGCTGCCCCTGCAGATGCTAAGAAGATCAGTTGCCCCCGCAAAGAAAGAAAACCAAACATGCTCCCGCCCGCAGAAGAAGTCACCGCCCAAAGAAGTGTGTCTCCCGCTCGCAGTTAGCGTGGGTCGAGAAGGACTCACAAATACCTTCTCCGATCGTCAAAAGAGGAGAACCGAGAAGCCAAGACGGCCGCCTCCTCGAGAAAAATACACCAAAGACGCCCCGCCGCCCAAGACTAAGAAACCGTCTCTCGAACCGAGTAAATCCCTCGGTACAAACTAGAGACGAAGAAGAATTGTCAAGCACTCCGAGCTTGAGAAATCGGCCGAGTCACCACTCACCGGGAGCAGATATCGAGACTCGCCGGAGAAGTAGAGTCTCCGATGTAATTGATGAAAAACAAGTCTCTTCAAGGCGATCAGCAGAGGCAACTAGAAGACACAACCAGTAGTCCACACAAATTTGAAACACAAGAAGTTTCGATAAAGCGGATAGTGATGTGATGATCCTATTCCCACTTTACCCAGACATCCAAAATCGTCTGCGAGAGTGGAGGAAATGGAAATTGAGTCGATCCAGGGAACAGTGCATTCCTAAATGGTTTATTGGAAGAAGAAGTGTATGTTGAACAACCTCCAGGATTTGAGCAGAAGACTCTTGGAGATAAGGTATACAAACTCAAGAAAGCTCTATATGGATTGAAACAGGCACCCAAAGCATGGTATGATACTTTGTCAAAATTCCTAACCGAAAATGGATTCACAAAAGGAAAAGTAGATAGAACACTTTTTAATTCAAGACAAAAGGAGTATATACGCTTGTTCAAATATATGTGGATGACATCATTTTTGGATCCACAAACAAAGAGTTGTGTGAAAAGTTTTCAAACCTCATGCAAAGTAAATTTGAAATGAGCATGATGGGAGAGTCGACATTCTTCCTTGGACTCCAAGTGAAACAAACAAGGATGGAACCTTCATAAGTCAAACAAAATACACCAGAGATTTAATGAAGAAGTTTGGTATGGAGGAGAAGTCTTTCAGTAAAAATACCAATGAACACATCATCAAAATGGACATGGATGCAGATGGCAAGCCTCGTAGATCAAACAAGATACTGAGCACTTATTGGATCATCGCTCTATCTCACAAAGAAGGCGCCGACATCACCTTTCTTTGTAGGTGTATGTGCAAGATTTCAATCTGCTCCAAAAGAGAGCCATATGACAAAAACAGCCTAAGAGAATATTGAGATACTTGAAAGGAAGCAAGAAGTAGGCCTATGGTATCCAAAGGAAGGTGGATTCAAGCTAATTGGCTATTGATTCTCGACTATCTTTGGATGCAGTGGAGTGGACAGGAAGAGCACTTCAGGCACATGTCAAATGCTAGGAAACAGCCGATTTCTGGTTTAGCAAGAAGCAAAATTCAATAGCCACCTCTACACCGGCGAGAATACATATCATGGGCAAATTTGTTGTGCCCAAGTCATATGGATGAGACAAAGGTGAGAGACTATGAAGTTGAGGAAAAAGAAATTTCAATCATGTGTGATAACACAAGTGCAATTGCCATTACTCAAAATCCTGTGTTGCACTCAAGAACAAAGCATATTGATGTCAGATATCATTTCATAAGAGATCACGTTGAAAAGAAGGACATCATCCTGGAATATATCTCAACTAGTTGACATCTTCACAAAACCATTATGTGAGTCAAGATTTGAAGAACTCAAACATGAGTTAGGGTTAATTGAGCTGAGTTAACTTTGAAAAGACTCAAAGAAAAGAAATGGAACACAAAAAGTGAAAAGAGCTGAACACACAAATCAGCTCAGTAAATCATATGTAGTTGTACTACACTGCATAAATAGGTTCAATATAATGTATATTTAGTTATGATAATGGGATGATGCTTTTGGAAATTATAAAAATGAGATGTTACATAATGTATTGCATATTTAGTTATTCCACAATGCATAGATAGTTTCTAGATAATACATAGTTAGTTGATTTTGTTGCATAGTTTATGACATCTTGCATAGTTGGTTATCTTTGCACTACATATTAGTTTTTTTACGCTTCATAGATAGTTTTTGAGATAATGCATATTTAGTTGAGTTTTGTTGCATATTTAGTTTTCGAACTCACATTCGTTATTTCTCCGTAATATTGCACCGATTTTTCGTGTTTTTTTCAGTAATTTTCATGAACGTAATTTTTGAGTTCTTCTGCGTTTTTCTTTATTTTGTTAATGGTTAATGAGAGAGAGAGTGAGAGAGAGAGAGAGAGAGAGAGAGAGAGAGAGAGAGAGAAAGAGAGACGTGAGATTGGGGAAAATGAGATGTATGAGAGAGAAAGAGATTTGATTCCATTTTTGTAACTAACTTGTTATGTTATTTTACCCTACTACCCTTATAGATTAAATTAATATTTTAATATATTTTTTATCCATTAAATCATACCCATTGATTAATAGTGGGGGATGGTTGAGATTAGTCCATTGTGTCTCACCTAGAGACATGATCTCACTTGATCCTCCCCTATATATATATATATATATATATATATATATATTATAAAACAAAACCGGTAGGATAGCTTTGTAACTTTAAACCTTCTGGTTTTTTAACCTAAACTATTGTGACAAAAACTTGTGTAAAACCGTCTCACGGATCAAAATCCATGAGAAGGATCCCATATCCATACCCATATTCAGGATGGTGGCATTTTTGTAATTTTGATGAATGCTAGGATAAATATGAAAGAAAAAAAAGAAAAAGAAAAAAGAAGCCCCAAATCTACCTTTGAGAGAGTTGAGAAAAAAAAAGGAATCACCCCAACCATGGCCAACTGTTCAGTGCTTCGGACGCTAGAAAACATCGGTCGCCGTTGCTCATTGCAAGCGCGCGTGCAAACTTATCAAAATCAATGGAGTTTCAATTGACGAGACTGGAAAGAATATTTTTAACCTCGTTTTTACGGTATACATGTTATCTAAAGCTGCAAGTTTAATAGTTTATGTTGCATACATTTTCCTTTATACTTATATCTCTGTGTTGATTCCATGTCGTCACTGCTAATTTCTTTACTTTAACTTTTATTTTCAACTTCTGTTATTGGAAGAAAAAATTGGTGGAAAGGGCAAGAAATGGAGGATATTGAAGAGTTCATTTGGGGATCTTGGTGGGTCATCGTGGAAAAGTTTCAAACGAAGTGGTGGGTTAGATTTCTCTTCTCATTCTTCATCTGTGAACAATGATGCTTTCAATGTTGTTGTTGCAACTTGGCTCTTCCTAAAGACTTCAGGGTTGTGAGTCAAGAATGGGATGCTATTAGAATCCAAATTGCATTTAGAGGATTGTTGGTGACATTTTTAACATGGAATACCAATTGAAGAAATGCATATTCTAAGTAACTGGTGTAATTTTTTACTTTTGTTTAATATTTTATTAATGTGGCTTATTTATTTTGGGTGCCCCATTCCCTATTATCTATGCATAGTTCAGTTGGGGGGAAAAAGTCTTGCAATTAAACTTAGAATGATAATGTAGCACATCGAAAATTATCATTTTACTCTTCTAGAATATGTAGTGTCTTTGACTTTTACTCTTCTTTTTCTTATTCAAAAGATAAATTAGATGTAATAAAATTTCATTCTTGTTAAAGGATGATAAAATGTCTTTCAAATTTCACTTAACTCATTAGTACATGTTGGAATTGGTCTTTGATAAATGGGGTGTTGACCCTATTTTGACCAATCAATTAAGTGGTTTCCATTTGTGAAAAATGGAATTAAATTATTTGTAAAAATTCTACTAAGAGAGTAGATGAGAATAACATTTGGAATTTCTCAAAACCGATTCCGGGTGAATGAGAAATTAATGCTAGAAGTTAGCCACTTAATACAAATAAATGGTATGGAAAATGGAAAATGTGGGGGAGGAGAGATGCTCCATCCCACATAGGAAAAAGGAGGTAAAGTTGCACACTTTATTTATCCTAAGTTGGACAAATGGGTTTGGGCCCTTGGGGGCACCCAAGTTTTTAAAGGGGAGAGGACCTACATGCTTGTGGGTTTGGTCAAAGCACACACGCGCCGCCGCCGCGCCGCTCGGCGGCGGCCGGGTCCGGCCGTGGGCTTGGGCTTGGGGGCCCTTATTCTTTTTGGACCAAAAAACCTTTAAAATATTTAATTAATTTTGTAATTAATTAAATAGATTTAATTAATTTTTGTAATTAACAGCGATTTTCTATGTCGCAACTATGTCTTGAACGGGGGCCAGACGACACTCTCTACAATGTCTATAAAGACGTTCAAGACGCCCAAGGAATTGGGGCGATCCTTGGAGAAGAAATACAAGACAGTAAGATCCGCACAAAGAAATTTGTTGTCGGCAAATTCCTGGAGTACAAGATGGTTGACACCAAGACGGTGATCAGCCAAGTTCAGGAGATTCAAATCATCCTTCACGACTTAGCAAGAAACGTAAATCTGGAATGGAGGCTAAGGCCAATCTTGCCGAGTCGAGCACTAGCAAGAAACGTAAGCACTCCGGGAAGGAGAAAGGCAAGGCCAAAAAGTTCAAGGGAAATTGCTACAATTGTGGCAAACCGAACCACATGGCGAAGGATTGCCGACACCCGAAGAAGGGCAATCAAGGTGGCAACCAACAAGCCAATGTGACGGAGGACAAGTCGGTTCCAATAGACTTGTCGGAGCTCGATCTCTCAGCCGTTGTGTTTGAAGCCAATATGGTGGATAACCCAAGGGAGTGGTGGATAGATACCGGGGCTACTCGTCACATTTGTGCCGATAAGGAGATGTTCTCCTCCTACACTCCGATTAATGGAAGAAAGTTGTTCATGGGAACTCCTCGACTTCCAACATCGTTGGGCTTGGAAAGGTGGTGCTCAAGATGACTTAGGGAAGGAGCTTACGCTTGTAGATGTGATGCATGTCCTGACATCCGCAAGAACTTGGTTTCCGGTCCGTTGCTTAGCAAGGCCGGATTTAGCAAGCTGTGTCGAGTCCGACAAGTTTGTAATGACCAAGAATGCTCGTTTTTATGTAAAGGTTACCTTGATAAGGGCCTGTTTAAAATGTCTGTAATGTCTGTTTTCCGCCAAGAGGCGAAGAATAAAAACGTTACTTCTGTTTACTTGTTGGATTGTTCTAATTTATGGCATGATAGATTAGGACACGTAAACTTCAACACAATTAAAAGGTTAGTGAATCTGGAATTAATACCTACGTTTAAAACCGATTCACAAGACAAATGCGAAATTTGTGTTGAAGCAAAACTGGCCAAGACACCATTTCATTCGGTAACGAGAAGTACTAAACCACTCGAGTTAATTCATACAGATGTGTGTGACTTAAAACTTGTGCAAACTCGAGGTGGGAAAAAGTACTTCATAACGTTTATAGACGATTGCACAAGATATTGTTATGTATATCTTTTTAAAAGCAAAGATGAAGCTTTAGTAGCTTTTAAAACTTATAAGAATGAAGTTGAAAATCAGCTTAATTTGAAAATTAAGATGATTCGAAGTGATAGAGGCGGAGAGTATGTTGCTTCGTTTGAAGAATTTTGTTCGGAAGCGGGTATAATTCATCAAACGACTGCACCTTACTCACCTCAATCAAATGGTGTTGCAGAACGCAAGAATCGTACTCTTAAGGAGATGATGAATGCAATGTTGCTAAGTTCGCTTACCCCAAAATTTGTGGGGAAGCCATACTTTCTCGCGAACTACATTCTTAATAAGATCCCACACAAAGGTAAAAATGAAACTCCATATGAGTTATGGAAGGGACGTAAACCGTCATACAAATACCTTAAAGTGTGGGGGTGTTTGGCTAAAGTCGAAGTACCTAAGCCAAAACAAGTAAGGATCGGTCCGAAGACGATCGATTGTGCTTTCATTGGATATGCTAACAATAGTAGTGCATATCGCTTTTTAGTGCACAAGTCGGCTATTCCTGATATAAATGAAGGTATGATCATTGAATCAAGGAATGTTGTATTCTTCGAGAATATCTTTCCGAACAAAGAACGGAAAGAAGAAAGTTCGAGTAAACGGACTTATGAAACAGCAAGGTTACCTCAAAGTGATGATGAAGAGGAACCAAGACGCAGTAAAAGGACAAAAGTAGCTAAGTCTTTTGGTCCTGATTTTCTAACTTATATGTTAGAAAACGAACCCGAACTATTCAAGAAGCATTGTCTAGTCCAGAAGCTCCTCTCTGGAAAGAAGCTATCAATAATGAGATAGATTCCATCATGCAAAATCACACTTGGGAGTTGGTTGATCTCCCGCCGGGTTGCAAGCCTTTGGGATGCAAGTGGATCCTTAAAATAAAGTATAAAGCAGATGGATCTATTGACAAGTATAAAGCCCGATTGGTAGCTAAAGGGTTTAGACAAAAGGAGGGATATGATTTCTTCGATACATATTCTCCTGTCACGAGGATTACGTCCATTCGTGTTCTCATTGCTATTGCAGCTTTGCATAACCTTGAGATACATCAAATGGACATTAAAACTGCCTTCTTGAATGGGGAACTTGCAGAGGAAATTTATATGGAACAACCCGAGGGGTACATTGCACCCGGTCAAGAGCGAAAGGTGTGTAAACTTGTTAAGTCACTTTATGGACTAAAACAAGCACCTAAGCAATGGCACGAAAAGTTTGACTCGACTATGAAGTCAAACGGTTTCAAGATCAACGAATGTGACAAGTGTGTCTACATTAAAGGTACTACAAATGATTACGTCATAGTATGCCTTTATGTAGATGATATGTTGATTATGGGAAGTAGTCATGATTTAATCATGAATACTAAGAACATGTTAAAAAGAAACTTTGACATGAAGGATATGAGATTATCTGATGTTATATTAGGGATTAAAATCTCTAGGACTTGAGATGGAATTGTCTTGTCACAATCCCATTATGTCGAAAGCATACTCTTAAGGTTTAATGCTTTTGATAATCCTCCGGCTAAGACACTGTAGATCTAAGTCTACACTTGGCAAGAATAGAGGCGAACAGTTTCTCATTTGGAATATGCAAGGGTAATTGGCGGCCCGATGTACCTAACGAATACACGCCCGACATTGCATATTCAAAGTGAGTAAACTAAGTAGTTCACAAGTAACACAAGTACGGATCACTGGAAAGCCGTGACAAGGGTATTTTAGATATTTAAAGTATACCATGAACTATGGAATACTTTATACAAGATATCCAAAGAAGATTAGAAGGATCTTTGTGATGCCAATCGATATCGCAGACACAAAAGACTCCAAGTCCACAAGTGGATTTGTTTTCACAATATGTGGAGGAGCGGTGTCATGGAAGTCTTCTAAGCAGACGTGCATAGCTCGATCCACTATGGAATCCGAGTTCATTGCTTTGGATAAAGCCGAGAAGAAGCGAGAATGGCTTAGAAACTTCTTAGAGGATATTCCTTGTTGGAATAAGTTCGTACTCACTGTTTTGATACACCGTGATACTCAATCAAAGAATCGGAAGGGCACAAAACAAAGATGTATAATGGTAAGTCTAGACATATACGTCGGAGACACAATACCATTAGACAGTTGATTTCGAATGGGGTTATTTCGGTTGACTACGTAAAGTCAAAGGAAAACCTTGCGGATCCGCTTACGAAAGGCATTAATCGAGATCAATCGTATAAATTGTTAAGGGAATGGGTTTAAAATCCACAACTTAAGAATGTTCATAGCGGTAACCCAACCTTGTGAATTGGAGATCCCAAGACCTTGGTTCAATGGGACAACTAAGTTATGAATGTTTTTGAACACTGGAAAATGTGTTAGCTCATTCTCGATACATCCAAGTGTATTTAAACCCTTTGAATGTGGTGAGGTTAAGTTTAAGACTTTTAATGATTTCTATACCAAAAGGTGGAGTATGGCAGATACTCTTCAATAGGAGATCACCTATATAAGTGAGAAGTAATGGCCGCGAAGAAAAGAAACACTTATGAATCTAAGATATGGTCCAGGGTCGAAATGGACACAACGTGAGAACAACAAATGTTAGAGTTGTTATTGTGTAAATCTTGTTGTCTTGGTTTACACAAACTTGAGTAGTTCAAGACATCGCGTCACTAAGCGGCTAGTAAACCGATAGTACCTTACTAAGGAAGGTTCAAAGCCACAAGCTACCTATCCTCGATGCAATAACGATTCGCCGAGACTTTCAGCTTAATCGCATACACGCATGCATTAATTTCATTCATGTGGGGGATTGTTGGAATTGGTCTTTGATAAATGGGGTGTTGACCCTATTTTGACCAATCAATTAAGTGGTTTCCATTTGTGAAAAATGGAATTAAATTATTTGTAAAAATTCTACTAAGAGAGTAGATGAGAATAGCATTTGGAATTTCTCAAAACCGATTAGGGTGAATGAGAAATTAATGCTAGAAGTTAGCCACTTAATACAAATAAATGGTATGGAAAATGGAAAATGTGGGGAGGAGAGATGCTCCATCCCACATAGGAAAAAAGAGGTAAAGTTGCACACTTTATTTATCCTAAGTTGGACAAATGGGTTTGGGCCCTTGGGGGCACCCAAGTTTTTAAAGGGGAGAGGACCTACATGCTTGTGGGTTTGGTCAAGCACACACGCCGCCGCCGCCGCCGCCGCCGCCCGCCCGCCGCCGGCCGGCTCGGCTCGGCCAGTCCGGTCCGGTCCGGGGTCGTGGGTCGTGGGCTTGGGCTTGGGGGCCCTTATTCTTTTGGACCAAAAACCTTTAAAATATTTAATTCATTTTGTAATTAATTAAATAGATTTAATTAATTTTTGTGATTAATTAAAAGAGTTCAACTGGGAAAAACTTTCGGCCACAAGACGGGCAGGAGCACGCCGTTAGGAATTTTATTATTTAGATTTTGATGAATGCCATGTAAAACTTAGAATAGAAAGTTGGCACCCAATTCTTGTTGTAAAATGCATTGTAATGAATAGAGCCGCCAAGCTGAGTCAAGACACTACGCCCTAACATGCAAGAAGACAATCAAGATGGAAGGAAGACTCTGCTGTGAGACATTGAGTGAGTATGGCAAAGAGTAGAGACGGGAACTCTATGAAGAAGCGGTGAGATGCACGGTGAGTGGAGCATCATCAAGTCAACTCAAGAAAAGCCAAGTCTCAAGTTGAAGTGACGAGAAGAGTCATCCAATGATTGGAAGTCGACTCTAAGTCACCTGGGAAAGCAAGGAAATGCAATCAAGTCGAGATAATCAGAAAAGAACCGTTGCACGTAAATCAAGAGATTTACTTAAACAAGTAATATCTCCATACCACCTTTCTTGGAGTGCTCATCCCCTTAAGCGTGCAAAAGGAATGAACCAATGGGAAGCACTACACCGTGTCGAACTCGAAAAGGTGAAACAACAATTCATACGAGGAAACAAAGCAATTCCAAGAACGCAAGCCAACGATCGCAAAGTGACTTTCAAAAATAAGTCTATCTCTTCAACGGGCAAATTTTTGAAAGTTCACTATAAAAGGCTGAGGAGTTTGTTTGAGAGAGGAGGATGCATGAATGACACACACGTGAGATATACAAGCACATTAAGAAAACTGAAAAAATCTCAATCCTCAAGCCTACATTACGAAGTACATCAATCCAACACTCACCTGTGAAGGAAAGAGAACTTCAATCAGTTGAAGAGGAAACTCTTGAAGAAAAGGGGTCTACTTTCCAGGAAGGATTGTAGAAAGGTTCAAGGTTGAACCAAGTCTTAAGCTTTTGGAGGGCTTCGTGATCAAATCCAAAGAGCTTGAGCAAGTGAGTCAGTAGTAACAAAGCGCAATTGCCTGTGAAGAAGAAGCCGAGTCGCACGAGAAGCCGGTGAGTGATCAAGGCATCTCAGATCGAGTCCCTAAGGATCAAGTGAATTTGTTGTGATCAAGACTTGTATCCGGGATTGTACCGCTTTGTAAACCGATCATTACTTAGTGGATTCCTCCGGGAGTTGGAGAAGAGAGGAGTAGAAAAATTACCCCATCTTGAACCTCTATAAAAACTTTCTTCGTGTCATTTACATTTCAAAGATTTAAATTCCGCACTTTTAATCGCTTATATCTCCGATAAATTTGCTATCCATTTGATAATTTACAAGTACTAAATCAAGCTCTAATATCTTGCTTAATCAAACTTAAGGGTGTTAAGTCTTCCGCTGAAAAATAAAACCACAAAGTGAGTTAAATTGTAGCCAACAATTTGAGTTACTCCATCAATTTCACTCAATTTGAGTTCTGTTGAGAGATTAACTCTCTTGAGTGACTAATTCGAATGTCCATCAAGGACACAATGTGTAGAATTAACTCAGAGATTTAAAAGGACTAAATCGAAAATTTGGTAAGGTTTATTCAACCCCCTTCTAAACATTACACTTACACCCCTTGGGACCTACAAGTGGTATCGAGCGGTTGGTTCATTGAACCCTCCGCACCGGTTCTTGAACTAGATCTCTAAACTTTTCAAAGTCCGCTTTAGTACTTGAACTTTCATAACTCTTCTTTATCATTAAAAGTCATTATCATGGAAGCAAATTTGACACGCATCCCTATGTTCACTATTGAGGAATTTAATGATTGGAAAATTCGTATCTTGTGCTCATCTATCAAAGATTACATGATGAGATGTGGATAGTAATAGAAGATGGGCCTCTACAAATATTAAAGGTGAACACAAATTGCATTGCGAAGAGTTGCGGTGAAGGAGAAGAAGATCTTTGCTCTAGACCGGTCATGGTTGAAAAACCAAGAACCGAGTGGACAAATGATGACAGAAAAAGATACAACCTGGATAATGTAGCCAAGGACATCCTTTACAAAACCTTGGACAAAGCCATGTTCAATAAAGTCAAATCATGCAAAACGGCTAAAGAAATGGGGACAAGCCGACATTAATTTGTGAAGGCTCGGAAGCAAATCAAAGAAAACAAATTATCAAGAGCGGTACAAAAATTTGAAAATTTCAAAATGATCTCGGAGAGAACTTGGATCAACTGGATGCTCGGTTTACGAAATCACAAATGAGTCTGTCTACACTTGGAAAGGAATATACAGAAGGAAATGTGTATGAAGATCCTAAAAAGTCTTCCAAACTAAATGGGAAATGAAGGTCATGGCACCGAGACACTCCATGGACCTATCAAAGACATCCAATCATGAGTTATTCTCGGACCTCAAAGCCTACGAGTTTGGTGAGAAGGAAAGACCAGGAAGAGACAATTTGTACCAAAACAGTGCTCTAATTGTCAAAGATGGGAGAGAGGTCAAAGAAGCAATTGACCCGGAAGAAATAATACGATGGTTAAAAGATTCAACAAGTTCTTTAACAAGAACTACAAGAGAGGAAAGGGTGAATCTTCCGAGAAAACACTCACTCCATCCAAATCAAGGGATGATAGGCAAACCAAGAGAACAGATCATCAACAAGTTGAGTATCAAAGGGTGACAACTCAAGAGTAGAAAGAGCGATCAAAAGGCTGAATATCTATGTTGGAATTGTAGACAACCAGGTCACTATGCCATTATTTGCTCATATCTGTAGTCAACAAGTACAGGGAATGAAAAAGAAAGAAAAATCTTGAGAGAAAGAAGACAAGAAAGGAAAAAGGCAATGATGGCTGCAGAGATCTGAAAAACAAGCTAAATCAAGGGAGACAATTGATTGAAAGCGATGAAGCGACTACTCAAGTGACTCAACGAAGAAGAAGCCCGATCCGCTTGATGGCCAAAGAACAAAATCAACCCGATCAAGAAGATGAGGTACAATCTAACTCAACAAACTCAGATAATCGGTGATAGTGATCGTGACACAAACACTTCATCACCCAATGATCTTTATGATTCATTAGGCAAAATGAGGAAAGATTTTGAACACATTAAATCCTCACACACACTATTGAATGAGGAAAAACAGCCTACTCAAAAGTCAAAACTCAAAGTGACTAAGGAGCCGAGTACTCTAAGTCAAATAGTTGTTGAGAATGAAAGGTTAAAGGTGAAAATGCTAAATTAATAGCAGAAATTGCCGCTATAGAAAAGAGGAGAATGACCTCAAGAATGTTATTGCTTCATTCACTAAGGCATCTAAATCATTGGATGATCTTATTATGAGTCAAAGAGAATGTGGAGACAAGACAAAGCTTAGGATTTAATTCCTCGTGCCATGTCAAACCTCAAGAGTAATTTTGGAAAAAGGATCTTCAAGTCATGAAGAGTCCGAAAAATCCAAAACTCTAAATGTTGCACACACATTCACTCCAAAGCACAATACTAAGCAAAGCGGCCTTGGTTACAAAGGAAAAGGAAAAATGACTAGTTGAGTGTCTTTGAAAGGACAAGTGAGAAGAGATTCAAATGAGTCCTTCAAAGAAACTCCAAAGAAAATACTCAGAAAGAAGAAACATAACTACCAAAAATCCCCGAAGAAAATCCATAAAAGAAATACATATGATGGGAATGGTAGAAAATATCCAAGCCAAGTGATTGGAATAATGTGAACTATCAAAGATAGACTTATGGAATATAAGCCCAAATGGCAAAGGCCTAGAACTCAAAGAAAGGCCATTCCAAAAGCATAAGAGCTTTCATCAAAGACACATATGCACCTAGGCACTACACTCAAAAACACCAAAATTACCAAGGAAGGCAATTGCTAAAACACATATGCAGCATACTGAGACAAAAGAGACAATTTTATGAACCTAGAATCCCCAAGCAATTTGCCAGGATTAATTATGATTATGGCATCGATAGATGGCAACCTCTTGAGTCAAATCATTTGGCTATAGGTTGGTTGGATCATCTTACAATTCTAACCCCTCGGGACCCAGACAAGTATGGGTACCTAAAACTTAATTTCCTTGATTGCGGGTTCAAGGAACAAGTGAGTGCCAAGGAACCTGGTACATGGATAGCGGTACATTCCGGACATATGACAGAAATAAGAGAAATCTGTCAAAATTCAAGGAAGTCAAAGGAGCAAAAGTCATATTTGGAGGAAATGAAGCTCTGGTGAAATAAGAGGCATTGGATCCATCAAGAGGAATGGATTAGAAATCACAGATGTTGCATATGTTGAAGGACTCAACTTCAACTTATCGAGTATCATCACCGTGACAAGGGTTACAATGTTGGATTCAACATGGGTATATGCCAAATCAAGGATATTGAATCAAATGAAGTTGTCTTTACCGCAAGGATGTAGACAAGAAGAATATGTATGTAGTGGATTGGTCAATCGCAACACCCAAAGACTGTCTACTAGCAAAGAGCACAAACTGGTGAATCAAGTTGGTTGTGGCACAAAAAGCCGAGTCACCCGAATTTCAAAACAATTAACAAGTCGGCAAGAAGCCATCTTGTAGAAGGACTTCGGACTAAAAGATACAAGAAGAAGGAGAGTATATGTGATGCATGTCGAAGGGAAAACAAATCAAGTCGTCATTCAAAGAAAAGACATGCCCATCCTCAACAAGGATATTACATCCGCTTCATATGGATCTATTTGGCCCAAAGTGGAACCGGCCAAAGATAAGTGGAAAGAAATACACCTTGGTGGTAGTAGATGACTACTCAAGATATACATGGACAATATTCATGTGCAAGAAGAAAGAAACTCTACAAAAACTACCACAATGATGAAGAGGATTCAAAATGAGAAGAGTCAAACCATTATCAAAATAAGATCGGATAGAGAGGAACCGAGTTTGTCAATGGAATAATAACTCAAGATCTTGTGTTGAGAATGATATTGGTCATGAACTATCGTGACAAGGACTCCGCTTGTGAGAATGGAGTTGCGAAGAAGAAAGAGCAGAACCCTCAAAGAAGAAGCAAGGACCATGTTAGTCAGGCGGGGTTAAAAAAGATTTTGGGTCAAGCAATCAACACAAACTTGCTACACCCAAAACAGATGTATGATAAAGACAACGGTGACAAAGACTCCCTATGAGATCCGGATGGAAGAAAACCAAATGTTGCATATTTGAGAATATTTGGATGTAAATGCTTCATTCACAACAATGGCAAAGACAACCTAAAGGCTTTTGATGCTAAAGCGATGAGGGTATCTTCTTAGGATACTCAATTTGAAAGCAAAGCCTACGAATACTCAACAAAAGAACTATGGTTACAGAGGAATCCATTCATGTGGTATTCGATGAGCCAAATGTAAACGGAGAAGACATTGAAGAGTCACCGATAAGTTGAATCATCCAACCATACGTAAGAGTCCCTATCTTTCAAGCCAAGCCGGGATTATCAATTGAGATGAAGATGAGATAGTTGAATCTCAAAAGCAAACGGTGGAAAATTTGCACTAAGTGACCACGAGAGAGTCGATTACAAAGAACACAAACCGCAAGTCGATCAATCCACTAACTTACTCCAACCCGATGTAAGATGGCCGAGAGACCATCCACTTAACTTGTCATTGGAGATATGAGAGAAGGTGTCAAAACAAGATCCGAACTCAACAAGAAACAATGTTCACATGCTTCATTTCGCAAATAGAGCCCAAAGATATGTCACAAGCATTGGACGACACACATTGGATTCAAGCTATGCAAGAAGAGTCAATCAGTTTGAGAGAAATAAAGTATGGGAACTAGTGCAAAGACCCATACATCAAAATGTTATTGGAACCAAATGGGTATTCATAAATAAGATGAACGAGGAAGGCTCTGTGGTAAGAAACAAAGCAAGACTGGTAGCCAAAGGATATTGCCAAGAAGAAGGGATAGATTTTGATGAAACATTTGCCCCGTAGCAAGATTGGAAGCTATAAGGATGTTTCTTGCCTATGCGACTCACAAGAATTTCATTGTATATCAGATGGATGTAAAAAGTGCATTCCTAAATGGTTTATTGGAAGAAGAAGTATATGTTGAACAACCTCCAGGATTTGAGCAGAAGACTCTTGGAGACAAGGTATACAAACTCAAGAAAGCCCCTGTATGGATTGAAACAGCACCGAGCATGGTATGACACCTGTCACAATTCCCGATCGAAAATGGATTCACAAAAGGAAAAGTGGATAGAACTTTTTTAATTCAAGACAAGAAGAGTATAATGCTTGTTCAAATATATGTGGATGACATCATTTTTGGATCCACTAACAAAGAGTGTGTGAAAAATTCTCAAACCTCATGCAAAGTAAATTTGAAATGAGCATGATGGGAGAGGCGACATTCTTCCTGGACTCCAAGTAAAACAAATTTGAAGGATGGAACCTTCATAAGTCAAACAAAATATACTAGAGATTTAATGAAGAAGTTTGGTATGGAAGAGAAGTCTTCGTAAAAATACCAATGAACACATCACCAAAATGGACATGGATGCGGATGGCAAGCTCGTAGATCAAACAAGATCTGAGCACTTATTGGATCATTGCTCTATCTCACAAAGAAGCACGCCGGACATCACCTTTGTTGTAGGTGTATGTGCAAGATTTCAATCTGCTCCAAAAGAGAGCCATATGACAACAACTAAGAGAATATTGAGATACTTGAAAGGAAGCAAGAAGTAGGCCTATGGTATCCAAAGGAAGATGGATTCAAACTAATTGGCTATTGATTCTCGACTATCTTTGGATGCAGAGTGGACAGGAAGAGCACTTCGGCACATGTCAAATGCCAGGAAACAGACTAATTTCCTGGTTTAGCAAGAAGCAAAACTCAATAGCCACCTCTACGGTGAGCGGGAATAATACATATGCGGCATTGTTGTAGCCCAAGTCCTATGGATGAGACAAAGTGAGAGAGACTATGAAGTTGAAGAAAAAGAAATTCCAATCATGTGTGATAACACAAGTGCCATTGCAATCACTCAAAATCCTCGTGTTGCACTCAAGAACAAAACATATTGATGTCGATATCATTTCATAAGAGATCATGTTGAAAAGAAGGACATTATCTTGGAATATATCTCAACCGATAAACAACTAGCCGACATCTTCACAAAACCATTATGTGAGTCAAGATTTGAAGAACTCGAGCATGAGTTGGGGTTAATTTGGTGGTGACACTGCATTTAATCAAAGAAGAGTAGTAGAATAGAAAAGGAGTGGAAAAGAGTGAAAACAAAAATCATTTCGAAGAATCACCAGATGTCGGAAAGATGACTACACCAAGTCGGTGATAGAAATGAGTCACTAAGAGAATGCGAGGAGTAGAGTTAAATCGCCCAAGAGATAATTTGAATAACTTATGAGCAAAGTGACAAAAACATGATCGTTTTGACTTAGCGGGAATGTTTTAAGGAACACGCCAAAGATAATGATGATGTGTACGGACATAAAGCCGCACACCAAGCTTATGATTGGATATAAATCTTTGCCGCATTAAATACGAGACGTGAAATGCTCAATAGGCGTGTGAAATCCAAGCCGTTGATTTCAATCACAATTCAAAACCGTCTCCGCACGCCCTTTCATAAACCATATTTAAACCATTTTCGCCCGTTTCTCTCTCACACTTCTAAAACTGTTCATTTCATCTCTTTCTCTCAAAAGCAAAGGCAAAATACTCTCGAAACCCTATCAACCTTCAAATCAATTTCGAGTTTTTCTTGATATAATTCTCGAGAAATGGCACCAACTTATGACTTTACTAAGTTAGGAAAGCAAATCCACACCGGTTCGACGGTGGATTTCGACGGAATGGTGAAGCAGAAGGGTCCGACGACACCCTGGTGAAGAAAATTGCCGAGAAGTTGGAAACGCCAGGACTAAAACCGTTTCTAACGGAATATCCGATGACCTATGTGGAGGAGGTCGCACAATTCTACGTGAATGCCGAGATTCACGATGAAGGAATCAAGTCATCATTCACGGGGAAGCGGTGACTATCACCGCCAAGGATTTGGTGAATATTGCTCACTACCGCCAGGAAGGAGCATCCGAGATCAAAGAAGTTGATGTAAACTTGGGCCGACGCATGGAAAGAAATAGCCAAGTCCGACTTTGCCGATAAAATTATATACACAAACAAACAAGAGATCATTGAAGGAGGATTATCACAAATTGTTGGACATAGTTGCCAAATGTATCGACATCAAATTTGGCGACTTTGACCAACTATCAAAGGCAAAGTGGTTGTGATGGTTGCAATCATCGAAGAAAAGAAGATAAATCGGGCCTGAGTTTATCTACACAGCACTCGCTTAACGTGGGGAACAAGTCCTTCAAAGAAGATGGCACATTTGGAGGATCCCCGGGATATGGCCTGGTGATTGGCCGGCTATTGGAGGTGAAAGGAGTCCTCTTAGACATGGGAAGGCCTTCCATGTTAACAAGAGGATGTTCGAGCTAACCTCTCTCGGTGCTCGGAAGCGAGCTTACGCCAAGAGAGCGACACCAGGTGAGGGGGAATCGGTGACCAAGATCGTTGCTTCCTCTCCGGCCTAAGAAGAAAGCGCCCCTGCGCTAAGAAGATGCACGCCCCGCAAAGAAAGAAACCAAACATGCTCCCGCCCTGTAGAGTCAGTCACCGCCCCAACAAAGCCGTGTCACCCGCCCGCAAAGCAGCGTGTCGAGAAGGACTTACAAAATGCCTTCTCCGATCGTCAAAAGGAGGAGAATCGACAAGCCAAGACGGCCCGCTCCTCGAAACAAACACCAAAGACCGGCCCACGCGCCAAGACTCGAGAGGACACCGCCTCGAACCGTAAATTCCCCGGTACAAACCAAGAGACGAAGAAGACTCGTCAAGCGGTCCGAACAGAGAAACCAGGTGAGTCGATTACTCGGCCTAGCACAAATACAGGAGACTCTTTCGGAGAGGTAGAGTCTCCGGATGTAGTCGATGAAAACAGACCAAGTCTCGTGAAGGCGATCGAGAGGCAACCCGAAGACACGGTGAAACACAAGAAGAACCAAATTTGCGGATAGTGATGTAATGATCCTATCTCCACCTTACCCGGACATCCAAAATCGTCTGCGTGAGTGGAGAAAATGGAAGTTGAGCAAGTCAAGGAATAGTTCCAACGGCCCGAGTTCATAGAAGAAGAAGAGGAATCGCTAAATTTCCTTGGACTAACTCATCGTGCTCGCCCTCAAAGACTTGATGAGGACAACCGCCTAGACATCCCGCAAATCTACAAGGGGGGAGAGAGCAAAGCAAGTCAAGAAGCCGAAGCACGTGAGAAGGCAAGACCGCCTCTATCTCCGGCACCACGTAACACACACATCCTCTCCTTGATGTCTTCTCCGAAAGTGACGAGGAACTGAGAATGCCGCCACGAAAGAGTTGCAAATGCAGCAAGCATTGCACGAATCAAGAATCCTTCACGAGCAAAGATCGATGGAGGGACCAGGAGAGTCCTCCGAACACACGATTGAAATCGATCCAATGGGAGTGGTTCAAACAAATAGCCACCGATGTTCTTTGCTACCACTTCCCCTCACTCACTCGGAAGAAGGCAATAAGGAAATGGCGATGGCGGGATAGTGGGGACCCCGGTCGAGCCAACCCCTATTGAAGGTGTGCTACCACACCGCCCCAACGGCTGAACCATTAATCGAAAAGCAGGGAGTTTGGAGACGAGTGACCCCACTCCAAGTCACTCAACCGGTGCGCCCGAGGGGAAACTCCCTCCACTGCAGCAAGGTCGGAGGATGCGAGATGACTCCACAAAGAAGCAAGGAGGCGAAGAAGAGAAAATACAATCACAAGAAGAACAAACAAGTTGTCATCAACGAAGCTCGCAGGCGATTGAGACTGTCTGGTGAGGTGCCAACCGCTACGAAGGCCAATGACGACGCGATGCGCAATCGAGGCACTGAGGAAGGGGAGCCCACGGGAGTTAACACTGGCGATGAAAGTGCAATCCATGGGGTTGAGACTCCAATGGATGCCATGTAGAAGACCCTAAGACAGTGACATGTCGAAAGGGAGGACCAAGTGCCTCGCAGCAGAGAGAGGCCGGAGGTAATGAAGGCCCACGGGAGGTTGAGACTTCCGGGGTAAAAAGAAAAAGAGAGAACATCCCTCCCGCTATCATCGACCCATCCGAGAAGGAGATCGCACTTCATGATTCCCAGGACAACCCCGATGTCACTTTTTCCGGGATCGGAAGGCGAAGAAAAGTTGAGTCATCCCCATGCCAAATCCAAAAGACTCATTGCGGGTGTTCCAAGCACGAGTAAGTCGATCCCAAGACTACTCGTCAAACTTTTAACTTTGATGATGAGCCACCAATGGAAATCTCATCATCGTCCGATGACGCCACCGATAAGGCCGAGGACCACCATCGAAATAGAAAAACCGGTGAGACCAACGGTCATTAAACATGTTGAGGCTCGGAAGCCGGGTCTACTTCACAACAAGACCCACTCAACAAGAGACCACCGCGCGTAGGCTCCTCAAGCCGCAGCAGGATCGATTCCCAAAAAGAACTTCACGCGCACCGCTCATCATCGAATAGATCCCGGTCGCGAGTGATGAATCTTTTGTAGAATCTTTCCCTTTCTCACTTTGGAGATACGAGAACTCCACGAAGAGTCGAAAATGAGCAAGCACGCTATCACAGACCACCTCCTGCTTTTTCATTCAGGCACCATTGTTCCACCGATTTTGATTTTCGACATTTGTATGGCCATCACCGCAAGAAGAAGAATCATTTGAAGTTCGGGAAGTGTTCAAGGCACTCTTTCCGAGGTTGAACGGATGGAGAGGCATCAGGCCTCTTTGGACATGCGCGGACAACAGAGATGCCAAACTCTGGTGACTTGAGAGGCATCAGTCGGGATAAGGGAATGGTGGCAACAAAGAAAGAATCAATGCGTGTGGAACAGTGAGATCTTAACTTTATTCAACAAGCTCTTTGGTGTGGAGAGTCGAAAATGTTGATGCAAAAACGAAGCCGAGAGAACACATTGAGCATATGCATGAAGCTCACACTCTGCCGAAATCAAGTCGCTGCGTGAGCAAAATACAAATGATATACGAGCGTTTGGAAGAACACATGACTAGAAAATTCAGCCTTCTCTCACGGCCGAGATGAAGCCGATTTGCAGAATCCAACGCTACTAGATTCAATTCCGTCGTGCCGCATACAACGCGCGGACTTGAAGCGTAACTCAACCATCGAAGACTCGACTTCATGCTTGCCAAAGATGTTCCCTGGGGTTCATCTATCCTTTGATGATGCCAAAAAGGGGGAAGAGGAATACCTTAAAGCAAAGAAAATCAAGTCGAAAAGAAAGGAGCAAATGAGAAGGAACAATTTGAGAAGGAACAATTTGAGAAGGAAAATCAGTGAGGAAATTTTGAAATGAAGAAAGGAAAATCGAGGGGGAAGGATCAAAAGATATGACCTTGATGATTGCACAAACCCCCAACAGGTCCGTCACATCACGGTGACATTATAAGCAAAGAACTCCCGTGACTCGCCACTCCAACACTGTTGTATCTATGGCCGAGAAGAGAAAAGCAATTGAAGCAGGGATGAAGGAAGTGGAAGGAAGAATGGATGCCAGGGTGATGAACATCTTGAAAGAACATGGAGGCATTCCGGTTGGACAGAGACACGTATGCCATTTCGGATGTCGGGACAGAGCCACGATCGGTTGACGAATTCAAAACGCTCGAATCAAGGATATTTTGCAAATATGTCCATGGCTCAAGCTTGGGACTTGTACTTGGGAAAATGGTCTCGCCTTATGTGAAGAAGCCGACAGCAAAGCAGACTTCCTGATCATCTCTTTGGTCACTCCTACCGGTCACTCATTTGGAAAGAAGAAGGCCCCAAAGACAAGATACGCCCAGAGGTAGAGGAAGAAGCGATGAGTGGAGGAAGAAGCTTCCGACCTAGGCCTCGCCCAAGAATATTGAATACGTAGATTCGGGGAAAGAAAGGAGGGATCTATCGGGGCTTGACCAGGTGGCAAATTTAAAAGTGGCTAAATCTAACGCTGAGTATGCAAAGAGATTAGAAGAAGAAAACAAGAGACAAACTCAGCTATGGCAGGAGAGACAGGAAAGACTAAGAAAAGATGAAGCTGCCAGGAAAGCATATGAGAAGAAAAAGAAGGCAATTGACTTACGACGAGAAGAAAAGAAGAAGAGAAGAAGATCTTGAACAAGATGAAAGAAGGAGACAATGAAGGAGATGAAGTGTTTGTCCAACCCTTCGTGTATTTTATTATGTAAATACATACAATGTAAGTCTTCCGTAATAAAGTTATAAATTTTTTATACTCGATACACTTTGTTGATTGTGTTAAGTACAAGAATGATATGATCAATAAAAAGATTGATTCTGCGCATACATTCTATGTCAATACACTATCTGTATGTATCTTTGTTATTTGCATCTTTGTATGGTTTAAGTTTTGGCATCATCAAAAAGGGGGAAATTGTTAGGAATTTTATTGTTTAGATTTTGATGAATGCCATGTAAAACTTAGAATAGAAAGTTGGCACCCCAATTCTTGTTGTAAAATGCATTGTAATGAATAGAGTGGCCAAGTGAGTCAAGACAGCCTACGCCTAACATGCAAGAAGACAATCAAGACTGGAAGGAAGACTCTTTGTGAGACAATTGAGTATGGCAAAGAAGAGTAGACGGGAACTCTGATCAAGAAGCGGTGAGATGCGGTGAGTGGAGCATCAGTCAAGTCAACTCAAGAAAAGTCAAGTCTCAAGTTGAAGTGACAGAAGAGTCATCCAATGATTGGAAGTCGACTCTAAGTCACCTGGGGAAAGCAAGGAAATGCGGTCAAGTCGAGATAATCAGAAAAGAACCGTTGCGTAAATCAAGAGATTTACTTAAACAAGTAATATCTCCATACCACCTTTCTTGGAGTGCTCGAGTCCCGAAGCGTGCAAAAGGAATGAACCAATGGGAAGCACTACACTTTGTGTCGAACTCGAAAAAGGTGAAACAACAATTCATACGAGGAAACAAAGAATTCCAAGAATCGCAAGCCAACGATCGCAAAGTGACTTTCAAAAATAAGCCTATCTCTTCAACGGGCAAATTTTTGAAAGTTCACTATAAAAGGCCGAGGAGTTTGTTTGAGAGAGGAGGATGCATGAATGACACACACGTGAGATATACAAGCACATTAAGAAAATCGAAACAATCTCAATCCTCAAGCCTACATTACGAAGTACATCAATCCAACACTCACCGTGAAGGAAAGAGAACTTCAATCGGTTGAAGAGGAAACTCTTGAAGAAAAGGGGTCTACTTTCCGGGAAGGATTGTAGAAAGGTTCAAGGTTGAACCAAGTCTTAAGCTTTTGGAGGGCTTCGTGATCAAATCCAAAGAGCTTGAGCAAGTGAGTGTAGTAACAAGGCAAAGCTGCCTGTGAAGAAGTTGAGTCGCACGAGAAGCCGGTGAGTGATCAAGGCATCTCGCATGACCGAGTCCCTAAGGATCAAGTCAAATTTGTTGTGATCAAGACTTGTATCGGGATCATTACGCTTTGTAAACCGATCATTACTTAGTGGATTCCTCCAGGAGTTGGAGAAGAGAGGAGTAGAAGAATTACCCCATCTTCGAACCTCTATAAAAACTTTCTTTGTGTCATTTACATTTCAAAGATTTAAATTCCTGCACTTTTAATCGCTTATATCTCATTGATAAATTTGCTATCCATTTGATAATTTACAAGTACTAAATCAAGCTCTAATATCTTGCTTAATCAAACTTAAGGGTGTTAAGTCTTCCATTGAAAATAAAACCACGGTGAGTTAAATTGTAGCCAACAAATTGAGTTACTCCATCAAACTCATTTGAAGTCTGTTGAGAGATTAACTCTCTTGAGTGACTAATTCGTTGTCCATCAAGGACACGGTGTGTAGAATTAACTCAGAGATTTAAAAGGACTAAATCGAAAATTTGGTAAGGTTTATTCAACCCCCTTCTAAACCTTACACTTACACCCCTTGGGACCTACACTGCACGCACGGGCCGGCGCACGCCCGTGCGTCTAGGCCGTACTCTCCTGCGTAGGTGCGTCTGTTCGGTGCAAAAGGTGTCTTTTCGAGCCAAAAGACATGTTCTTTCCATACGGGGCGTCTAAGGCCTATAAAAGTCGATCCCTGGTGACTGAAAAACATACGAAAAACTCAGATAATAACCTGTCATTTGCATCATACGAGCATATTGTTTTTCCCTTTCGTTCAAAGCTTGAAAGTTCAAACTTTTAGTTGTTCGCTGTGTTTCCAGTTTGCAAGTGCTGTAAACTCGAGACGTAAAAGTCGTTGTATCTTAGAGGCGAACGCCGGAACCGTAAGCACTCGGTGTAAGGGGCGTTTTCGTCTTGCGGAGACTGATTCGAAATCAGGCCTCGACTTAAACCATACACTAAATCCAGCCATTTTTTCTTTCAAACAGAAACCTTCACCAGAAAATTTTACCAAACAGTACATTGTCGGTTGATGGGCAAATATTTTAGTCAAGAAGAGCTTTAAGGGCTTCTAAAGGATTGGATAGACTTCAGGCCATAGTCCGTGGCCGACAGGTTCGAAAACAAGCTGCTGGCGCAAGCTCTTGATCGTGTACAAGCTCAGATTAGAGCTCGTCGTGTACATATGTCTCTGTAGAGGGATATGCTGCGCAGATGATGCTTGATGAACATTGTTGAGGGATTATGTGGATGTGGTTAACTTTGATTGAGGTGGTGATATGTTGTAGTGGTGGTGGTTTTGGAGGTGGGCTTCATGGTGATGAAGCGAAATGGCGGAGCTACAATGGTCGTGGCGGCAACATGAGGTCGCGGCTTTGGTGACAATGACTCTGTTCTTGGGTTATTTTGGAGCAAATTTAGGTGTACCAAAAAAAAATATATGGCACTTCGGCATGGAGGAATGTGTAGCCTTGAACATTGCAGAAGGCACTAGAGCTTACAATTGAAGTGCTTTTGTCTCCCATTTCCTATCAATCCGTAGATTTAATTTGTTGGTGTACAACTATAATTATGCAAATGCATGTATTGTATAAATGTTAATGGTATTTATTGATGTATAATGGTTTTTTTTTTGTACCAGTGAAGAAAATGATAGGAATAGTTTATCAGTAGATTAATTTGCTGAAAGCATTGTTGATAATAAGCATATGATTTGAGGTGAATGCTAATATTATGTTTGCATAATCAGTTATTAATTCAAAAAGAAAAGGATTGCATGTATGTTCCATTTGTCAATTATTGAGGCTGATATTTTAAAGTAAAAACTAATACTTCTTAAGAACAAACTAATACTTTTACAGGGCTACCTGTTTTTATGTTTTGCATTTTGAAATCCTTATCGATTTTAATTTTAAATGAAGATCACAAAGATTGTGCTTTAATAATTTGATCCACACAGGCCAACTTCTTGTTTTTTTATTTCTTGGAATACAATAGTATCCTAGTTTTTAAAGTGATACTTTTAAAGTAAAAGCTCATACTTTTAAAAGAAAAAACATATACTTTTTAAGGGCTGCTTGTTTTTTATAATTCACATTTAAGTTCTTGTTGATTTTAATTTTTTTTAATAGAAAAATATTACTTTCCGCCGAAGAGTATAACTTTTTACTACAAAAGTATTACTTTTTATTTCTTATAGAATAATTTCATTTTAATAGAAAAGTATTAGAAGTATCATTTTTTAGTATAAAAGTATCACTTTTTGATAGAAAAGTATTATTTTATATTCCTTGTACAATAATTTTATTTTAATAGAAAAATATTACAAGTATCACAACAAGATTGGAAAATAAATACACAGCTAGATATGATGGCCGATGGAATCAATTTACTCGAATATTCTTTTTACCACTAGCATAATATATTTTTTATAGTAAAGTATTACTTTTCACCCGAGAAGTATCACTTTTTAATCAAAAAGTATTAATTTCTATTTCTTGTAGAATAATTTTTTTAATAAAAAAGTATTACAAGTATCACTTTTTAGTATAAAAATATCACTTTTTGATAGAAAAATTACTTTCTATTTCTTGTAGAATAGTTTCTTTTAATAGAAAAGTATCACAAGTATCACTTTTTAGTAGAAAAGTATCCATGTTTAAAAGAAAAGTATTAAGTTCTATTCCTCATTTCCTCGTAGAATAATTTCATTTTAATAGAGAAGTATTACAAGTATCATCATAAGATTAGAAAAAAATACACAACTAGATACATGATGGCCGATGGAATCAATTTACCCGAATTTTCTTTCCGCCATTAGAATATTTTCTTTTTAATAAAAAAGTATTACTTTCCACCCGAAAAGTACTACCTTTTAATAGAAAAGTATTACAAGTATCATTTTTTAGTATACAAGTATTAACTTTTTGATAGAAAAGTATTACTTTCAATTTCTTGTAGAATTTTTATTAATAGAAAAGTATCACTTTTTAAAAGAAAACTATTACTTTGTATTTGTTGTGGAATAATTGTTTTTAATAGAAAAGTATCACAAGTATTACTTTTTAGTAGAAAAGTATCACTTTTTAAAAGAAAAGTATTACTTTCTAATTCTTGTAGAATAAATTCTTTTTACTAGAAAAGTAACACAAGTATCATCACAAGATTAAAAAACACATACATACACACACCACTATATACCAAGATGACAACGTGCAATCAATTTTACACTTTTGTCATGAATGATTACACTAGTAAGTCAAAATTACAACTAAAACGATATTGCATTAGGAGTATTGTAACCAAACTCCTTAGTTAGCTGTGAGTTTGGTGTATCAGAAATTGTCTTCTTCTTGTTCCAATGAAAATTTTATTTGGTCCTTTGTCTTCATCCCTTTGTAGCAGAACGTGTAGGATCTACAATTAAAGGTGATACTTTTAGTTAAACAATTAATATTTTTATGGATAAAGCAATACTTTCAAAGCTGGAGTAAAAAGAAATGAGTAACGTATTATCTTCACCTTCATTTAATATTATATCATGTCCTCATCTTTCACATTGTCTGTTTTACCTTCAATTTCAGTGGATGATCAACAACAATTATACAAGTACCTGCAACAAAAAGGTTAAAATTGAATTGAAGTCAGAAATAGTGGACATGCATGACTGGTTCCGACAACTATTTGAGCCATTCAAAACTCCTAACTGGGATTCTGGTGTGTCCTTCACAATAGAAATTTAATTAGAAAAATAGATACATGTTTAAAGAAGAAACCCCTTAGAGAGAACAATTGATATAGATAAAAGCAGTGGTGAATATTACGATAACAATATGGAATATATGTGAAAGACTTATTAAGTAATCTGATGAGCAAACAAACAAGTACTAAAATGACATGAATTAATTATATTATGAGAGAAACTATAATCACAAACGACGAAGGAACTACCTTTATAATAGGGCCACACACAAAAAAAGATCATAAGACAATATAAGTGAGGTTGAATACATGGATCTTCTAGATCTTCTCCACTCCATACTCCAAATGCTAATTCGTAACATTAAGTTAGAAAAATATTCCAACCTTTTCTAATAACCACATTTCATTGGGGATTTTGGTCACCATCCTACTAGATTTATCCTTAATATTGATTATATGGGTGGGTTCTACTCAACCTCCTAACTGAGGCATCTGCATATTCCACTGCATATACAAACTATTCCAAATGACTACTGAAATCGCTAAACAATGTGCAATGCAATATAATGAAAGAAACTGTAACACAAATTTTTTATTGTCTGCGAAATAACAAACAAGAAAAAAACGTACAAATTAAATATATATGAATCAAATTATTAAAAGGGTTACAATCTCTAAACTAAATCCTCTGATTCTTTTCTTCAAGAATAAAATATCCGGGATTTGAGAATTTGGAGTTAAAATCTTTAGTTTGATCTTCTCCAAACTTGAACTTGAACTTGAACTTCAATAACGTTAATTCGAGGGCTTGACAGCTTGATCTCGAATCAAACGTGATATATTTGACGATATTTGATTTGAATATATGAACTTCTTGGTGAAATTGACCTTTTGATCTTCCTCCAAGATGGTTCTGACTTCAATAACGTTTACTCGAGGGCTTGGAAACTTATTCCCGAATCAAACGCCGTATTTGAGTGGACTTCACGATGAACACCTTGGATTTCGCCTTGAACACCGTGGATCTCCTTGAATATATTCTTCTTGCCTTGAGAGAATTCTCTCCACCGCTTTCTTGCTTGGATTTCTTCTCTTCGAATTGTGATCTAATTCCTTGAGAATGACCCCTATTTATACTTGTAGGAGAGGGGTCTTAGGAAAACTCATATGGTGAGGACTCTAATTTGATTGGTCCTTCAAATTTAATATTATTTCTTTAATCACAAATTGTGATAATTATCAAAAGAAATAATAATAAATCAAGATAAATCTTGATTTATAAGAATTTGACATTTGGCATTCTTTAATTGGCCAATAAATATATATTAAAAATATCAATAAATTAACTATTTAAATTAGGAATTAAATTTAATTAATTTCCCAAATATAAATAGAAATTATAAAATTGATATTTAATATAGAATTTCACATGTGGCATCGTTTCATTGGTACAAATTTAATTTGTCTACAAATGCCCCCTTGTGACTTGTTCACGGACGAAGCGTCTTGGAGTGAATAAGTCACAATAGTTACTTGAGTGGAATTTGAGCTTGAATCATGAACCCGAGAATACATTATCTAACTTTTATGTAGCCCACATCTTTTAGATTTATGGTACATAAACATTTGAACTTATTCAATTAGTCCAGCCCATCAAAGACATAATTTGCCATTGGATAATACAAAACCCACATGCATATTTCATTAGCACTTCCCTTCGCCAGTTCACGGGAAATCAATTGCAACAGGTATGTCTCCATTTTTCTTCTTCTGTTTCTTTTTTTTTTAATAAATAAACTAAGGCCCAAATACATTAATGGTTCATGTAGATAGGCCCAAATTTACACAGTCAAATGCGCTGGTTACTCTTTCAATTGAAACAATCATCCGGGAGTTATTTATATATTCGAACTCATCCAAATTAATCTTCTAGACTGGATATAATTGAGCACTCCCTTTCTGGTTAAACCTTTTTACTCCAAATCAGAGCAGAAATAGACTTCTCTTGCTTATCTTCTTCTCTGCGTAGAACATATTTGCACCAATTTCCAGCTGGAAACTTACTCCTAATTGGAATCAATTTCTACTCAACCACGGATACTTTTCAGCAATTATAAAAGAGGGGTCCGGTGCTCTATTTTTTTCATCATCAGGCGATAAAATACTTCAATATCATACTTCAGTTACATCATCTTTTCTCTTTCACATATTTTGCCTCCTGCCTGCTGCTGTTATTATTTGATCAAGGTATATTCCATGATCAATGTTTGATTCAATTTATCATTCATATTCATGCCCGCCACCTGTTTGACGAATTGGTGAAAAGAAATTGGTTCTCACTTTTTCTTTAAATACTGTGAATCGACTGTGAGCTCTATCCATGAAGAAGTTACACATACGTGTGCATATATATTGTCCTCTAATCATTTTTTTTTTGCTTGCAGGTTTGAAGATTTTACTTGGCATTCAATCCCACGATCTTAATCCCGTAATCTCAAATTTTCACAAAAGTCCGTCTCTTTGTCAGCAATATACATGTAGCTTATATATGTACACGTTCCTGATTCTTGAACGAATGTTCTATTTTGATTACCTTTTGTATTTCAAAGTGTTCACAATACATATTCATGATTTTATTTTTTTGACAGATTTTATAATGGTACACTTCAAAGATATTTCTTCTTCGCCCGGCATACACCACTTGATTATTCTTGATGATGAGAGTCACGACATAGAACGAGGTACCACTTTGGCGGTTTATGATCCACTTGTTGGTCGATACGCAAAGCAATGGCCAAAGTTGACAAATCGAATTCATATAAGGGAATGGTCTCGTGAGATTCCACCACTTAAGGACTCCAAATCCAAGATGTGGGCCCTAGAAGCAACCCATCACCAACAGTCTGATGAGCCAATTTCACTACCAACTTTGGAACAGCGCATCATTGAAGGCGAAGCCAAATGGGGAGATCCAATCCGGTTTGGCGGTGAATTCCATTATGTCAAAAGCTATTGGGAGTGGACAGAAGACATCCTTAGTCGATGCAAGAATAAACTCCAGGCGGCCCGTATATATGATTCGGTGTATGCTTCTCTCTTCACATATGATTGCAATTCCAATATTGTCAAGGCGTTTTGCGAGGCATGGTGTCCATCTACCAACACATTGCTGACTTCCCATGGCGAATTATCTATATCATTGTGGGATCTGCATACTCTAGCCGGCTTGCATATGACTGGGTTTTTGTATGATGAAGTCGTTCCGAGTGCCATGGAGCTTACTGGTGTTGACGAAGCGGGACTTAGATTCCTCCCTCGTTCATGCAACCACTTACTTCATGCGTATCATCTACTTCAAGGGAGCGCTCATGGGGATCACTACTCGCAAGTTTCTATTGATGACTGGATCAACTTTTGGTTCAAGAAGGCTACGAAGTATGATCCACCTCCCATGCGCAAGGAGAGGAAGGCCCCCCCACGTAAGGAGAAGCAAATTAAACATACCGAGTCGACTCATAATCCACTTGGTGACATCGGCGTACATGGTGAATGGTCCCCTGCTGAGAAGGCTTTATTTTCCAAACTCGGTGTCAAGGAGAGCTCGATGGAGGAAACGTACTTAGCGGCATATTTGGCTTGTTGGCTATGTTTATTTGTTCTTCCAAATGATGATCTCAACTCAATACGCCCTGGCACTTTCAAGATGGCGAGTCTCATGGCATATGGGCAAACGACGGGCCTTGTTGTTCCGGTTTTAGCGAGTATCTTCGGAGGTCTGAACAAGATTGCAAATTCTCCGAGGCCATCCAAGGTGTATTCAACGTTTCCCGTTCATTTTGTTTATGGTTGGTTGGCTTATTACTTCAAAACCCATAATCAAGTTTGGCAAGGGACGAATGGTCCCAAGATGGCGATCTTTTCGGGCGAGGGACACACAAAATACTATGAACCCAAAGAAGCTCGCAGACGAATCCACAAAGGAGATTGGATTTCTTGGACTTGTACTATGATTACGAAGAACAAGGATTTTCACTATGTTGATAATGGCAATGCACAAAAGTTTGAGCAAGAATACTTCATCGCCATTCGTTCAAGTTATCTTTCACTGCGACAAGGTGGGCGTTTTGTGATTGAGCCTTACAGTCCCCATAGATTCAGTCGCCAGTTTGGGTTTTATCAAATGGTGTCGGGAGTTCTCAAAGAGGGTGTGCGTGGAGCTTCATTAGAAGAAGGAGTTTACCATTGGCGTGTCTGCACTTCATCTAAGACTTTTTCTAAAGCTTGGCTTCCTTGCATGCCCCCAACTGCTAAGACGTTTTCTTCAGAGGAGTACAAACAATGGTGGGCCTGGGTTCATGGAAACTACTTTGAAGAAAATATAGAGAACTTGATTAACTCGAAGCCAAAGAAAGTTTTGCCGAAGGAGAAAAGGCCTAGACGTGGTCCGCTTGGTGAGATTATTCGAAGCTCTCTACTTGTGCATGTTTTTTTTTAACAAGTGCGATGTCTTAGGTGTTGAAGTTTGCGAATCAAATAAGAGAAAAGTAGTCATCCCTTCTTTCGAAGAAAGTAGCAGCAGTGATGCGGACCATCATTGGAAGAGACTTAAAACGACTCACAAATCTCTAGAGCAACAAGAAGCCAATGATGTTGCGAGTAATCAACCACTTACGGAGAATTTTGTTCAAGAGGTAAATAACCCTTCTCTTTTTTTTTCGTTTTTCTTTTTTCTTTTTTTTTTGACTTCATGTCCCTTTGTTTTGATTGGTAATCCTTTTTCTAATTTGATGGTGTGATGTTTCAGCTGGAGAAACAACTACTCGATAATGAGTGCGAGTGTGGATCACAAGATAGCCAAAAGTCAATCATGGGGCCCAATTTGCCAACCGTGAATCGTCAAAAGGTTACATCTAACTCTATTGAGGCCAAGACGTCTCCTTGTGCGGTATTTTCAGTATTTCAAGGTGAGAAATTTATTCGTAACCACCAGCAAGAATACCTTCAAAAGTTATGGGGCGATCTCCGTGAGAAGATATCCAACATTCCAATTGACTCCCTTTCCTCTATTCAAGATGAAGTGATGATTGTGCTCAAATCTATGAAGAGTTTTAATATTATTGACATCTCTTTTGTGGAGGGATCTTTGAATGATCTTTTTGCCAAAGATGTTGCATATGATGAGGCATGTCATCTTCAGAGATTGTGTCTAAGGAACTTATTGCACAACAATTGAACGAAGTCAAAGATCGTCTGCATGGTGCCAAGACTAAAGAAGCTAAAGAGTCTGCCCGGATTTCATCCACTAAGGAAGAGTTAGAGTCCATTAACAGAGAACTTGACAATTTGAGGAAACGAAAGAAGAGTTTGACCGCCTCATTAAAGCGGCAAGAGGAACTTCTTCACATTGCTCATATCGAAGTTCAACAGATTGAAGACGAGATTGTCGCCATTCAGAATACTTCGCCTTCAAATGATGAAATACTGGAAAAGTTGGAGCTTTCGACGGTGCGTCTAGAGGCTGCCAAGGAAGAATTGAAGAGCTTGCGTCCTTTTGATTAGTTTTTTTTTTTTTTTTTGACTTCATGTATGAGCACTTTTTTTTTGAAGATTACATAATAGAAATTGATCATTTTCCATCTTGCAATCTATGAAGTACTTTTTTTTTATTATTTTTATTTTTTATGAAGTCTTTTTTTTATCTTTTTTTTTTGAATAACTATAATTCATCAACAAAACCATGACTATCACAAACTTATGACTGAACTTAGAAAATTCTAAGCTGCCTACGTACCCAAGAAAAAGGATCAAGTCATAACGTAGTTCAAGGGACATTTTTTTAAGAGGGGGGTGCCGTACACAGTTTATACTCATGCGGGCCAGGAGTATCTATTGCTTAACCACCCTAGACTAGGTGGGGAAGTTAGCAGTTTAACCACATACTTTGCCTTTGGTGGTTACCGTTCATATTTTATACTCATGCGGGTCAGGAGTATCTATTGCTTAACCACCCTAGACTGGGTGGGGAAGTTAGCAGTTTAACCACGTACTTTGCCTTTGGTGGTTACCGTTCACATTTTATACTCATGCGGGTCAGGAGTAACATGCAGTTTAGGCTCATGCGTCATGGAGCTTTATTCCGTCTCTAAGGATAGTATCGTTTTAAGAACTTGCCATTTATGGGACCAATTCTTAAGCCGTCTTCAGCAACCAATTTGTAGGCGCCATTGGTGTAGACTTCTTTAACAACATAAGGACCATCCCATTTTGATGTGAATTTATTTCCAGTTCGATGAGTAGTAATGATGGGTCTTCTGACAGCAAGCACCCAATCACCAACTTGAAAAGAGCGTGATCGCACTTTTTTATTAAAAGCCCTAGAAAGACGAGCTTGATAACATTCAAGTCTTTGTTGTGCTTCCAATCTTTTCTCATCGAGAGCTTCTAATTCTTCAAGGCGTAATCGTGCATTTTCTTCTTCGGTTAGTCCTTCTTGCAAGGCTATCCTTAGTGACAGAATTTGTTGTTCAAGGGGAACAACCGCTTCAACACCATATACAAGCGCATATGGAGTTGCTTGAGTGGGTGTTCTATATGTGGTTCGGTATGCCCATAAAGCTTCTCCGATCCTTTCGTGCCAGTCTCGCTTTGACTTTGAGACCACTTTCTTCAACAAGTTACACAAAGTTTTGTTAAAAGCTTCAGCAAGTCTATTAGCCGCAACATTATACATAGGGGACTTCCTTTGTTTGAATCCGAACTTTTGACAAAGTTTATCTATGAGGCTATTTGAGAAAGGTTTCCCGTTATCCGTTATTATATATCGAGGGATCCCATAGCGATAAATAATGTTTATGCGGATAAAGTCGGCGATATTTTCTTTCTTCACTTCTTTGAGGGGTACAACCTCGGCCCATTTAGAAAAGTAGTCTGTCGCAGCCAAGATATACAAGTGCCCTCCGGATGACTTTGTCATAGGTCCAACCACATCCAACCCCCAAGCATCAAATGGCCATGAAGCAACAGTAGGGTGCAATGGCTCAGGTGGTTGATGAATAAAATTTTCATGAAATTGACAGGCTTGGCATCTTTGCGCGTAATCCATGCAATCTCTCACCATTGTCGGCCAATAATAACCCATTCTTTTAATTCGAAAGTGTAGCTTTGGGGCTGGACGTGATGGGCGCCACAAACCCCGAATGAGCTTCTTCCATGGCTTGAATAGCTTCATCATCGCCTAAACATCGCAAGAAGATTCCATCAAATGATCGTCTATACAGTGTGCCTTTGTAGTAAATGAAGCGAGCCGCACGACGTCGAACATCTACCCTTTGTCATGGATCGTCAGGTAACTTCTCATACTTCAAATAATCCACAAATAGTTGGCGCCAATCTTCTTTCTCGATTTCAAATACCTCTACAACATGATTTTCTTCTTCTTCATTGCAGTCTCCATCATCAAAGATTGGAGGTATTACCCAACTTCTGCAAATTGGCACACGAGCTTCACTTTCGGGCATGGCGAGTGTAGAAGCAAGTTTTGCTAAAGCATCGGCTTGTTTATTATCTTTCC
Source organism: Rehmannia glutinosa (assembly GCA_016081115.2). Classification (NCBI taxonomy): domain Eukaryota; kingdom Viridiplantae; phylum Streptophyta; class Magnoliopsida; order Lamiales; family Orobanchaceae; genus Rehmannia; species Rehmannia glutinosa. The sequence goes on from JABTTQ020003231.1 coordinate 182,413, forward strand.
TTGGAATACGCTCGATTGTTACATCTCCAAGCCATACAATAAGCCTCTTCGCATAATTGACGTATGGGAGTAGCTCAGGCTTCTTCACTTCATATAATCCAAGTAGTTGATTGACCACCAATTTAGAGTCTCCATAAACTTCCAGACGCAATTGCTTTATGTCAACCGCCATCTCTAACCCAAGGATAAGAGCTTGGTATTCAGCAACATTGTTTGAACAATTTTGTGTTAGAGTAAAGGAGTAAGGCAACACTTCTTTATCAGATGTAACGAAGATAACTCCAGCTCCAGCTCCTTCTCTATGAGAAGCTCCGTCAAAGTACATCTTCCATGGAGGAGAAATCTCGATTACAAGCACATCTTCATCAGGTAGTTCGTCGGATAACTCCCTCTCGCAGGGATGGGATGATCCGCCAAGAAGTCCGCCAAGACTTGCCCTTTTACTGCCTTTTGGGGGACATATGTGATTTCAAATTGTTGCAATTGTAGGTACCACCTTGCAAGTCTATCAGAAAGGACTGACTTTGTCATAACATACTTTAGTGGATTTGCTTTCGAGACCAGACGAATTGTGTGAGCTTGAAAGTAGTGCTTAATTTTTGGATTGCAAAGATCAATGCCAAGCAAATCTTTTCAATCGGTGAATAGTTTAGCTCGTTTGGTGTCATCATCCGACTCAAGTAGTACAAAGCGCTCTCTTTTCCACCATCATTTTCTTGTGCTAGTAGAGCTCCCACAGAACGTTCTTGAGCAGCAATATAAAGGATCAACGGGCGCCCATGCACTGGTGCAACCAACACAGGAGACTTCATCAAATATGCTTTGATACTTTTGAAAGCATTCCGGCAAGATTCATCCCATTCAAATGGAACGTCTTTCTTCATGAGACGACTGAATGGCTGGCATCGACCGGCTAGATTTGAAATGAACCTTCGAAGATAAGCCAATTTTCCTTGCAGACTTTTGAGTTCGTGAATATCACGAGGTTCAGGCATCCTTGCTATCGCATCGATCTTTGCTTGCTCAATCTTAATACCTCGATGACGAACTACAAACCCCAAAAACTTTCCAGACCGGACACCGAATGCACATTTCAGTGGGTTCATCTTAAGTTGATATCTCCGTATTCGTTCAAAAACTTTCCTCAGATCAAGGAGATGGTTTTCTCGCTTCTTAGACTTCACGACCACATCATCAACATAACACTCAATATTTTTGTGAAGCATATCATCAAAGATTTCTGCATAGCTCTTTGATATGTAGCTCCAGCATTCTTCAAACCAAATGGCATCACTTTGTAGCAATATATACCTTTTGGCGCACGAAAGGCTGTCAACTCCTCATCATCTGGAGCCATACGTATTTGATTATATCCAGACGATCCATCCATGAAAGATAATGCTTCGTGGCTCGTAGTGGCATCAATCATGAGTTCAGTTATAGGTAATGGAAAATTGTCTTTAGGACATGCCTCATTTAAATCTCTAAAGTCAACACAAACTCTGATTTGATCATTCTTCTTCCTTACAGGGACAATGCTCGAGATCCATGTAGGGTACTTGACTCCGCGAATAAACCCGGCTCGATGAGCTTGTTTACTTCAGCTTCAATCAATGGAACCAAGTCGGGCCGAAATCGTCGTTGAGCTTGCTTAATTGGACGAGTTCTTTTCTTAACGGACAAGTGATGTACTGCTATTTTTGGGTCTAATCCAGGCATCTCTTTGTAGGACCAAGCGAACACATCTTTATACTCCCGAAGTAGTTCAATATACGATTTTTCTTCATCAGTTGTTAACAATGCACTGATGTAGATTGGTCGTGGATTATCACTATCGCCCAAATTAATTTCTTTAAGCTCGTCGACCGTGGCTTTGATCTCTTCTTCGAGTTCGGGAGGAGCATCTTCGGCATCTTCTTCTTCCCCTTCTTTGCTTAAGGTGATATGATATGTCGATGCTACACTTTCTCTATCATCTTCATCATCTTGAGGTTGCGTGAAAACAACAGTTTGAAATTTGGCTTTCAACACCCTTTCACATGATATGAGCAAAGTAGTTTGCCGCTTCATACGAGATGGAACAAGACTTCGAAGCTTTTCAGTAGCCCGTGGATGTCTAGATCTTTTCCAATATTTTGATGATGTAGAGATGCCCAATCTCTGATGGATGGTTCCTTTGCTCTTCAATTTTTGAATGGGTCCGAGTCTATCGAAGACTGATATTCATCGGACCTTCTTTCCATTTTCGTCAAAGGCATCCTCCGTCGATGAAAGTTCTCCTCGACACATTATTGACATTGGCTCTTCTAATGGCGTCTGAATGGGAGTTGGTGCCACAAACCCAAGACCTATCCGAGTATTTTTAGCCATATGTCCCCTTTCTTTTGACATCTTTTCTGTATTCGTAGCTTCAGAAGGGAGCTTCCCCAAGGTAGAATTTTCTTGCGGATCATATCCAACTTTGACAAGAAGATCATAAGCTTTTGGATCAAAACATTTCGCATTTTGGAGCCCTTCTCCGTGTTCAGTCTTAGGTCCCTCAGCTGGGCGGACAAACTTTTCGAGTGGTTGTGGAGATGGTTTCTTATCATCGAGTTTTGTTAAAGGCAATACCAATCCTTCCAAAGGTCCATTGTCATCGTGACTTGCAGAAGTACTCTCAATTTTGCCCTCTTTAACTTCATCATCTTGTGGCTTAGATGGATTTTCTTTAGCCTTCATTGCCTTAATGTCTTCGAAGTAGTACTTGGCATCGGCAAAATGTGACTCTGCCTCGGTGAAAGGTTTATCATCTCCAAGAACTTTCTTTACCACACCGTCTCTACAATATTTGAAGCATTGATGCCAAGTAGAAGGAACCACCCCATTTTCATGTAGCCAAGGACGTCCCAGAAGCATATTGTAAGAAGTCTTAGCGTCTATGACATGAAACAGTGCAGTTGAGGCCATTTCGCCCATCAACAATTTCAATCTTATGATGCCGAGAGCCCTTTGCCCCCCTTGGTTGAAGCCTTAGATCATCAAACGACTATTTGCGAGTTCATCCATGGGGATTTCTAACTCTTTCAATGTGCGCAGTGATAAGATATTTACTGCTAAGCCTCCATCAATCAAAATCCTATTCACCTTTTGCTCGCGAGTATAGCCGGTCACGAACAATGGCCTGTTATGGGGTTTGGAACCAAGCAGCAAGTCTTCGTCAGTGAAAGTCATTGTTGAAACACAATCTTTAGTAATATTGTCAACTTCTTTTTCAAACAAACACGTTTCACTTGGTGAAATATGTTGCTCATTCGTCACGTTGCATGCAACATTGCCATCATCCATGGATCCAGATGTGATGGTAATAACATTGCTAGTTGCATTATCTTCCTCGAGTGATATCTTTCCTTGGCGAGCTAACTGCGTGACTTTATCTTTAAATACAAAACAATCGTGAATTGGATGTCCTAACAAACAATGGTACTTGCAGTACTTCGAGTCATCAACTCTGCCAGCTTCGTCGGGACACTTCATTTCGGGCAAATCAATGAGGTTTGCTTTAAGTAGATCATCAAATATTCGGAGACACATGAGTCGAGAACGGGTATTGTTTTGCTTGCATTTCCCTGAGTCAACTTTCTTTGCTCTCTCTCTCTTGAGGAGTGTCTTTCTTCTTATTAGTCTTCACATTTGGATATACTTGAACTTGATAGGTGTTATGTTAAGCGCCATGGATTCTTTGCTTGGAGATTTAGAAGAGAACTTTCCCCCTTTCTTGGCTTCATATCATTCTTTGGGTTTTTGAGGCTCTTGGATGGGTGGTCCTTCAACTCCACTTGTGGCTATGCTTAACTCCATATCATGAGCCCGAGTAGCCAACTCTTCAAATGTCCTTGGTTGGATCCCCTGAAGGATGTATCGGAGGCCCCAATGCATTCCTTGGATGCACATCTCAATAGTCGAAGCTTCTGACAACCGGTCTTTACAGTTGAGGCTCAAATTCCTCCATCGGTTGATGTAGTCAATGACAGGTTCTTCCTTCCACTTACGAGTATTTGTAAGCTCGATCATGCTAACCGTTCGCCGAGTGCTGTAAAATCGGTTGAGAAACTCCTGTTCTAATTGCTCCCAACTATCAATCGAGTTTGCTTCCAAGTCAATACCAATCGAACGCGTTGCCCTTCAAGGATCGGACAAACTGTTTTACGAGGCGATCTCCATAAGTCTCAGCATCATTGCACGTTTCGACAAAGTGAGCCACATGCTGTTTTGGGTTGCCCTTGCCGTCGAATTGTTGGAACTTCGGAGGTTGGTAACCAGCGGGCATCTTCAAGTTGTCAATCCTTTGCGTATATGGCTTGGCATAAGTGATAGATGACTTGGAACTTCCATCGAACTTGTCCTTAATAGTCCCCATAATGAACTCCTTAAGTTGGTCGACCGGAATCAGCCCATCAGACGAGACTTACAACTCATTTTCTGAAGACTTCTCTTTTTCATTTGGTCGTTGCTTCATGGATGTCTCGACCTCCTCATGTGTTTCAACTTGCTTGCCCATCGCACGACTTGTATCAACACCATCCATTTTGTTCATCAGCTTTGCAATTTGCGAGTCTTGTTCTTTGACATGATTGACGAGTCCATCAATGGCCCTCGTCAAACTTGCGATTTGTTCTTCAAGTGATGTAGCATTCGTCATCATAGCGGGTGCTATGTTTGAGCAACTTGATGTCGAGCGAGAGATTGGGGATGAAGCATCATCTCTTAAGTCTCCATCATCTTCGAGATGAGTTAGATTTGCTTTAGCTCGCACTGGAGTCTTCTCAAAGGATGTACTCAGCTTCTTGGACATACTCCTTGTAGTGATACCAATATTTTTACTTGTGTCACCTGAAGAGTTTGAAGAAGCAACTTTTGTTGATGTGGTTTTGCAAGTAGCCATCGTGATACTTCAAGATTTGTCAATGAAAAGAGATGAGAGGTAGAGATTGTCCCACTGGGCGTGCCAAAAATTTGTAACACAAATTTTTTATTGTCTTTGAAATAACAAACAAGAAAAAAACGTACAAATTAAATATATATGAATCAAATTATTAAAAGGGTTACAATCTCTAAACTAAATCCTCTGATTCTTTTCTTCAAGAATAAAATTTCCGGGATTTGAGAATTTGGAGTTAAAATCTTCAGTTTGATCTTCTCCAAACTTGAACTTCAATAACGTTAATTCGAGGGCTTGACAGCTTGATCTCGAATCAAACGTGATATATTTGACGATATTTGATTTGAATATATGAACTTCTTGGTGAAATTGACCTTTTGATCTTCCTCCAAGATGGTTCTGACTTCAATAACGTTTACTCGAGGGCTTGGAAGCTTATTCCCGAATCAAACGCCGTATTTGAGTGGACTTCACGATGAACACCTTGGATTTCGCCTTGAACACCGTGGATCTCCTTGAATATATTCTTCTTGCCTTGAGAGAATTCTCTCCACCGCTTTCTTGCTTGGATTTCTTCTCTTCGAATTGTGATCTAATTCCTTGAGAATGACCCCTATTTATACTTGTAGGAGAGGGGTCTTAGGAAAACTCATATGGTGAGGACTCTAATTTGATTGGTCCTTCAAATTTAATATTATTTCTTTAATCACAAATTATGATAATTATCAAAAGAAATAATAATAAATCAAGATAAATCTTGATTTATAAGAATTTGACATTTGGCATTCTTTAATTGGCCAATAAATATATATTAAAAATATCAATAAATTAACTATTTAAATTAGGAATTAAATTTAATTAATTTCCCAAATATAAATAGAAATTATAAAATTAATATTTAATATAGAATTTCACATGTGGCATCGTTTCATTGGTACAAATTTAATTTGTCTACAGAAACAACTACTAAAATTCCTCGATAGCAAACATCAACATTAACTCAATATTAACTCATGAATGTACTACTTCCCTGTAATACTAGTCTTTTTGACATATTATCAAATAGATGAGATACATGAAACGAACATGGATTTTTCTCCCCACAATAGTATAAATGTAACGAAAAAGCACAAGAATATCATATACTCATTGAATAATCTACAAAGAAACCTATAAATACGATGGGTTTCCTTGTATCCCCCAATTTCACGTTTAAAATTGGGGTAAGTTCAAGAATGGCCTCTTTTTATGTATCAGTTACAACTATGGCCTTCCTTATTAAAAGGATTCAGATATACACTGAAGTTCCCATTATACCCTTTATAACAGAATAAGGAAATATGATTAATTCGTACCAGATTTCACAGAATACGAACACTTTTCCGTTTCTATTTCCTGTTTCATTCGTGGCATTGTTACACCTACTTAGATCCAGTCTCCATACGAAGGTTTTAAAAAGATCATGTCAGGTTTCCAGCCGATAAACTTAACAGGTCATAGAATTTAAAAGATGTTCGATTCTATGTTATCGATTCCAAACTAAGGTTTACGGTGAAAATGGAAATAGTCCATTACGACCATATCGAGCCCAACATGTTTCCGTAAAATTAATAAATCCCTTAAAATTCATACCTCTTTTGGCCAAAACAAAGATCGGGTTAAGTGGTTCGCAACGCCACCATCGAATAAAAATTATCGCCCCAGATCGTTTGACAAACGGCTCCCTCACTGTTCAACCTCACCTCGGGGAATATGATCTCGCAAGTTATCCGACTCCTTCGTAAACCGCTCAACACGACCTTGGTTCGCGTTTCTACTCCAAGGCGTAAAAGTAATTCTTCAAAGGGGATTGATCAATAGTACATTATGAACACATGTTGAACAAACAGCCTTTATTTTATTAAGAACTTAAAGAAAAATTTATTACATTAGTAATCTCCTTTTGGGAGGAGAAAACTTGTTTAGCCTCTCATAAAGGCTATCACACTCTTGTACATAAAATTAAAAAACTAAAACTGAAAACTGAAAACACTCTGGAAATTCTAAACTCACAACATAAAGAATTTTACAAAGAAAGTTTATTGTAAGAAGACTAAGGGAAATGTTCGATGTCCTTAGCCTCCTTCAAACTCTGGTTTAAATAGATGTAAGTCCGGATTTCAATTTCGGACTTCAGCTCTTGTTGAAATATAAGACGTCACTGCTTACATCAAACTCTTGAATTATTGCTTGATTCCACTTGCAGCAATTAGTTGGCCTTTCCCTTTCTTCACATGGATTGGCCCCATCTTGTCTGGTATCCGAAGTTCTTTATACAAACTTCCAAATCCTGCTGACTCGTCCTTTGTCTTGTAATACTTTGGACGGCATCTTTTATGGACCCACTTTCTGTCTTTTTGTTGAGTGGGTTGTTACCTGTCTGGAGTCACATGTCTCCACTAGCTTTGTTGGGGAATCTACTTTTTTGGTGGTCCCCGAAACTTTGGATACTTCTGTGACTTTTCTTCTCCATCTCCGGGTCTTCTCCGATCAACTTTTGGCCGGAATCCTTTGCCAAATTCCGGTTCCTTCTGGTTTTGACATTCGGGACAGACCCGAAGTTCCCAATGGCCGATGTGAGCCATATTGCAGTATTTCCGACGAGTTTATTTACTCCCCGGCAGCTTGTTTTCCCACATAAGATTTCTTTTCTTTTCGAATAGGTCTTCTGCGAATCTTGTAGTTTTTCCTGTCATAGTATTCAACAAGAATGATCCGTTCACTGAATTTTGATAAAACTTGAACGGAAACTTGACTTTGTCCATCTCAGTGAGACAGACCCACAATCCCCATACCCTTCTTGTATTAATCTGATCTTCGGTGAAGGTCATGGCCAATTGTACTTCTTCTGAACTAGCCTCCTTGATATTTTTGAAGGCTCTTTCATCTGGTCGCCGAAGCCTGATGTAATGGAAGGCTTCATGTCCACCTTTTCCGACGGGCTCTGTTGCTGCACTTATGAAATACAGACTCCAATGTATCCCCTCGCGTTTTAGGTTTGTCATTGTTGGACCAAAGACTCGACATAATCGCTTCCTCGGATCCATTTTGGTAATTTTGTGATCTCCGGGAAGCCTGGTGAAGTAGTATAGATCGAGGCCAAAGCCCCAAACTCGTACCACCTCTTCACTTCTTCAGGGCTGGAATTTGGTAACATCCAAACCCTTGGATATTTTCCAGAAATATCAATCTTTATTTTTTCTGGAGATATCCCTTGCCTGGTAATCAGTTTCTCCCAATTCTCCTGGTATTCCTGCCAAGAAGAAGAAACTTTAATCTCGTTAATATCAACCTTAGAAGTGCCCATCATAGGCCTAAGATTGATCTCTTCGCCCTTTACCCCGGACGTCTTTGGGTTGATGTGATAACTCGGGATTTGACTCGGAGTATCGCTTTTTCCTTGGGCCAACATTACTTTGACTTAGGACTTGTGCTAGAGGTCTTTGGAATCCTCTACTATAGGTTGGGAGCCCTGCGCTCTAAACGCTCCGTTTGCTTATTAGCGGCCCGGATGAGTGGCCCTTGAAATGCCGTTCTCAGCTGAGAGTGAGACCGGACACATGCTCGTATACGATCGGTTACTTTGTTCCGATCATCCTTTTGTAATTTCGGCCAAATCAAAGATTAATGACCAGGGTATCAAATTCTCGGAGTAGCATTTCAAATTTGGTCTCCAAGATGTTTTTTGATGCGGTGAGGATGGAATCACTTCAATTCCCTCCATCTCTTGTTAGAAAATCTGCAAGAACATTTTCATGAGATTTTATAATGACAATATCATAATCATAATATTGACATTGACTTGCCATCTAAGTATCCTAGCTTTTTCTGGTTTTGATTCAATTTTGTTTTTGTAAAAGCTTTGACACTTGAATTATCAATTTTAAGATAAACTTTTTAGCCAAGTAGAAATAAAGGCCATTTTTTGAAAGTCGTTCGATCGCAAAGAATTCTTTCTCGTTGATATGCCACGCGTTGCTTCATTGTCAGTAAATAGAGACCGCAATATCCGCATGGCACTTCTCCGTTTGGTGTGGCTTTTGTAAGAATCGCCGCCACCAATAATCAATCGGCATCTGTGTAAAGAACAGTTCATCTTCATCCTGTGGAATTGCAAGTTTTGGAAGCTTTTTGCAAACTTCTTTAAGCCGCTTAATTCTTCTTGATGTTCATTCTCCCATTTGAATATCGCATCTTTTTTAAGCAATGGGCTAAACACCTTTCTTGTAATGAGTTAGATTGTTTATAAACATTCCAAAGCCAAAGTTAACAACTCCAAGAAAACTCAAGTTGCTTCTGTCTTTCAGTGTATCCGAAATCCTCGTATCTTTTCTACAATATGACTTTGTAGGATGATTCCAGATTCGTCGATCTCAATTCCTAGGAATTCAATCTGTCTTGTTGTAATCACTGCCTTCTTCTCCGAAAGCACTAATCCTTCCTTGTGACAAACATCTGAAAATATTTCCAAATGTTTAAGATGCTCCTTCATGTTCTTTGATGCGATCAGAATGTCATCGATATACACGAACATGAAACTGAAATAATCTTTGAAGAGATTATCCATCTTTCTTTGATATATCTTGGGTGCGTTAGCCAATCCCATAGGCATCACATTCCAAATATAGTGTCCTTGTGGTGTAGAGAAAGCTGTGAACTTCTTGCTTTCTTCATCCATCTTAATCTGGTAGAATCCAGATTTGCAATCGAACTTTGAGAATATCTTGGCACCTTTGATGCAGTTAACCAGATGTTCTCTACTTGGGATATAGTATCCGTCGAACTCCAAAATGTTATTAATTCCTTTGTAATTAATAACAAGTCTTGGCTTTCCTCTTTTGATTTCTCCATGATTTCTGACTAAGAATCCTGGACTGCTGTATGGAGAAACTCCTGGTGAAATTAACTTAAGGTCAAGATGTTCCTTAAGTATCTTCTGAATATCCTCACGATCCTTCTAGTTCATAAGGATTGGTTTGAATCTTACGAACTCGTACTCCTTTCCAAGTTTAACATTTAAGGAAGCTTTAAGCTCGTTTTTATTCCACCAAGCCAAAGGATCTTCATTATAATTCCTTTGGATTTTCTTCTTGATATCCTCGAGTGATATTTGTTCCTCTATGGTAACGTCACTCTGTGGATTCTCCATTAGACTCATCCATAATTCTGCAATGGCTTCTGGAGTGACTCGTTCTTCTCCTTGTACTCTGAATGAATACAAGTTATTATCCCATATCTTTTGATCCTTCTGATTGGAACCAAATTGTCTATAGGATAATAAAGCTTCACCAAATTTCCTTCGATCCGCCATTTTTGGATTGCGAAGTTTGGCTTCATCACCACGCTTGCTGCGAAAAGTAATGGGCATTTTTTCAGAAATGCCTCCCATGATCTTTGGACAATAATCTTATGATCACATAATGTTGTGAAAATAAGTCTTCTTGTCTCATTCTCCTGTGTGAATCACTTGAATGTTTGTAGGAAATTGTTTCCTAGCAAAATATCGGCACCTGTATCATGGAAATAGATTGGTGGCGTTTTCACCTTGTACCATGGGGTACCGCCTGCGCCTCCGATCATGATTTCTGCTTGTTTAATTCCCCTATTAAGGATAAGAATCCTTTTAGAGAAATCTCTTCCTCGCAATAGTGGTAAATCTTCTCCAATTTCAATAGGAAAAACATCCGCTTTGCAAAGTACATATTCCGCACTGAATCAATATAGGCGGCAAAATACTCGCGCCAGTATTCAAAGATATAACATTCCGATAGAAATGTATATGGAGAATGGACTAGTGGTCATCTGAATCTGTATCGTTTATTAGCCACTGTGAACTCCATTCCGTCTTGTAATCTTTCCCAAGGTTTGTGATCCTCAAGAAAATCAATTCCCAAGATTAATTGTTGGGATCTTCCCTGCAACTCATGTGATAGTAAGCTCAATTTCTCCTATCTTCAGGCTTCCTTGATACATTCCAACTATTGGTTGTTGGAGATAATATAGAACATCACAAGGAAAAATATTATCCTTTTGAGTAATGTCGAATATTACTTCCACTTCTCGCCATCCTTCTCGGACATTTCGGCTCTCATTGTTTTGAAAACATCTCGGAATGCGTTGAAGCATTACTTGGTCTCCTTTCTTCCCAACGGCCGCTACTCGTTATTCTCGTCTGTTGGAAAGACATCCTTCGCTCAACTCTAAGACTTCTACTTTTGTTGAAGATGGTTGATCTGTTGTATTTTCATATCGATCTCCTTGATAGTTGGAGACTCAATAATCTCTGGTAAAACCACCCTGGCAAAATCCTCGAAGATTCTTGGGACTTCAATAAATTCCTTTCTCAAGAATACTTCTGAATGATGTGTATTCGAGAGAGCATAGGATATCTTGTATGTGATCGAGTAGGGTTTGTTCCCTTCTTTCATCAACTCGACTCTTTTGAAATCTTGATGAAGGGTTAGGACTCTACTAAAATCTCGATCTCCCAGATTGTATGTCATTCTAGGATAGACATTAAATGCCAATTTCCCAGCATACAAATTTCTTGTAACCGCTCCAAGGCATGAATCCTTTAGGTTTGAGATTCGCTTGTCAAAGATAGCCAGATTGAGTGGCGAATCTATTCCTTCTTTGAATGTTGCTTTAATAATAACTCTTATGGCTCCGATATGAATCCATGAGAGTGTATTTGCAACTTCTCTTTTAACTCGCTTTTGATCTCTGTATTTCTCTAATAGGGACCAAGCGCATCTCGATCAGTTCATTAAACTCCATCGGAATGGCAAATTCTCCGGTTGTTACCCTGTGGATAATTTGGTGTTTTCTATTACGAAAACCAATCTTATCCAAAGCCTTTTCCATCGCTCCAATTGTAAATCCATCATAGATTTGAAGCTTTGGATCTTCCTTCATAATTCTCATAAGAGTCTTATAAGATAATCGCGTAGTGTGAGAGAGAAATCGACATATCCTCCCCGACCGTTTGTTGAAGAATTTCTTCTTCACTCACGATTCTAAATCGGATTCACTTCCATCATCGAGAATAGATCTCTTCTTCATAGATGCTTTCATCCGAGGGAATATCCTCAAATTGATACACCGTATTAAATCTTGATAATAGATGCTTCTTCGATTTCGGTGTAGCCTCGAATGCCTCGACTCCTCGTTTTTTATTGTCCTGGGCAATCCGTTGAGATATGCCCTCTTGCTCCGCATGTCCAACAATTACAATCTTTGAAACTTTCATTAGCTCTAGTGTGAGCACGTCGAAAGTTCTTCTCCTGGATTTTGTTGGTACCGCTTGATTAGAAACGATGATGAGGCTCTACTCTCCGCCAGTCTTTGGTCTTTGTCCCGATTTATAACTTCGGGCTTTTTGTTTTGACGAGAACCTTCTAGGTCTCCATGAAGACCGCTTCTTTTTTTTCTTCCTCGGCGGTATGGATGGCTTCGCTCCTTCTTCCTTTTGTGCACCTTGGTTGACCTCCCACAACTGTTGGGATATCATTATCCACGCAACATAGAGGAACTGTTTTATTAATTCCTCTTAATCTTTTGTAATTCTTGTATAGAGCTGCTTGGTAACACCATTCGATAACTTGGCCATTAGGAAAGACATTTTTCTCGCCACGCTTTACTTCACTCCACCACCCTTGTATTCCCCGATAAGCATTTCTCTCCGGGGACTCGGAATCTTGGCAAAGAATAGCATGCGACTTCTTTTCCTCAATCTTGGATTTCCAGGTATTCGGTGAACAACTTGATATATTCGTCAATATGACAAATATCCAAAGAACTTTCGAGGCTATAGAGGGCTTGTTTATATCTCTTTCTTTTTTTCATCCTCTAATCCTCGAAATAACCTATGCCGATGAATTGTATTTTGAATAGTTTGGCCATACCATCGACAATTCCTTTAAGTGATTCCCCGATGTGACCGAACTTTTCGTACTAAAGATCGGTCATATCCCTGCAATCTTCATCGATCCTTCAAGACTCATTTCAAGGAGTAAAATGAATAAATCTTTTGTAAGATCGAGGGTTCTTTGAGATTCTCATAGTCAAGCCCATTCATCAATGAGAACTTCTCTATTTTTAAAATCGGGATGTCCAGATTTAACATCAACCCATATGGATGTATTGGGTCGAGGTGCGATCTTCCATAATGCGCCTCGATAAACATTCGGCCTTCAAAGAGGTTGTCTAGTTCTGCAAGAGGGTTTCGACCTCTGTTCTCGAAAGGATCACTCCCGGTCGTGAAATCCCAAAGACATGTGGCATCCTTTCGTCCCGAGCTCCATGATGCGAACCCGTATTTTGACGTTAGGATTAACTGGTGGCGGTGGTGGTGGAATTGGTCTACCTTGTGGGTCATAGGTAACCAAAGCCGATTCGTCACCTGCGTTCATCTTTAAATCTACAATACCTAATCCCGCCATGAAGGATTCTCGCCAGGTCATGTATATCTTTAAGATTCATCTTTTCAATATCCATCTTTTTTAATTTTTGATGGATTTTTCTTTGATTAGAGCAATGAGTTTTTTCCTCATCCGTCATCTTTCGTATAACCGGTTGGTTTTCCTTTTTGGTGTAAATAGGTACCGCCCCAAAATCAATATGTTTCCTTCCTTCGGATGAACTCGGCCTGTCCTCCGGTTCTTGACTCGTTCGAATATCATGAAGGAGTTCAAGAGTTTCCTTCGATATTTCACCATCGTCTCCATCCAGTTGGATCCGATGAACTTGTCTTTGGTAGATGAATATGGCGGTTGCCATAATTCCGCATCGTCTTTCGAACTTCTCTAAGATCTTCGGAGAACTTAGATTTGTCGGGAAGTATCTCGTTCCACTCCGGTACTCCATCAGGAATCATTGTTCGATGGGAATTTTCATGAACCGTTTCTTGAAGGCTCATCAAGTGAACATATAGGGTCAGTTAAGCATCCAGAATCGCTATAATATTCTCGCTCGCATTTTGCATTGCCTTAAGGTTTCCCGTCGGCGGCTCCTGCCTGTTCTTTTTCTTCATGTTGGTATTCCCAATATGAAACCTGGTCAAGGTGTTCTTGTGCATACATCGTCAATATTTGACGATATGTCCTGTAAGGGGTACATCTCGGACATTGGTCCGGATCCATAATCTCGGAGTAATTTCTCCTCACCAATTGTTAATTACATAAATATAATAAATTTAACTAAAAGTTCTTAATAAACCTAGGCTCTGATACCATTTCCGACCCATTCCTCAACCTATCAGAGCCTGGTCAACAGACGCAGGGATGACGGGTAAATGGGGGTTTTACGAGGTGTCACATCGAAAGGTATCTATCAGTTTGCTAACCCGACCTTTTAAAGAAGTTGGTTCCGGGTCGCCCCCTACGGAGAGCCGTGCTTCGTGTTTTAGGTCACACGATAGAGGATCGGGGTTCTTTATAAGCTCTGATACCATTTTTTACGGCCCCTAAAACCTTTAAAAACCATTAGTTTACCTTTAATTCAATATAAGGGGTATTTTGGGGTTTTATCAAATAAAAAGGCTATTTTTGAAACTTTTGAATAAGTGAGGCTAAAGTTGTAAGTTGGCTTTAAATTTAGGCCATTGTCAATCTTTTCCCTTTAAAATTGGGTACCTTATGCAGTTATGCGGTTAACGTTGGAGGAGGAGGAAATAGAATGGACAGATGATTCATGAGAAAGGTACACATTAAATGGCTTCAACGAGGCATGAGCAATCTCTTATGCGCCATTTTTCTTTTATCCTCGATAGCTACACGATTGGGGGAGGGGAAAGAGAGAGGAGGTTTGGCAGCACGAGCAGGGGAGGAGAAAGAGCGCGTTCCGCCGAATAGATCGATCTTTTCCCTTTTTTTTTCTTTCATTGTTTTCTAGGGTTTGGGTTGGAATGGGTTGGGTATGGGTGTACGATCCGTCTCACGGATTAAGATCCGTGAGATGGTCTCACAAGAGACCTGCCCTAAGTTTACACATACTAGAAATAGTGTTATTTGGGAGTTGGGATCGATCTTGTGCTTCAATGATAGTAACTTGTGCTATCAGTGCGATTGACTCGGGTTCGATCCCACATGAGTGCGTGTGTGTCCTCTCCTACTATCCCATTGTACTTAATAACTTTAAAAAAAAAAACAGTGTTACATAGTTTTTTTTTTTTTTAAAAAGAAAGAAATAGTGTTACTTTGCGTATTATTGATTTTTAAGAAAAAAATATGTAGTTATAATGTGCTAGAATTTTTCGATCAATTAAGCGCACAAGATATACATGTAAAGAAAATATTTAAAGTCTGATCTGAAGATAGTAATTTGCTATTGTAAAAATCATAATAAATTATTTTGTCATACATATTATCATTCATTATCCATGAGGAAATAAAATTTTAGAAAAACACAGGACAATATTGCGACTCTCTACAGAAATAAGGGTCAATTTTGTCTTTTAAACAAAGTCACGTCAAGGGAAAATGAAGGCAACATGGAGTATTCATTAAATTTAATAATAATGACTAGGGAAATTTGGAAAAATGCCACTTTTTCACAATTTTTTTTGGAAAAATGCCACTTAGTCTAAATCCTTTAAATTATACCCCCTCCATCCCTATAAAAAGACCAATATACCCCTTAGTTTAATTTAAACACAAACTCTCTCCCCACTCCATCACATGATGAAGAATAGCAGAAATATGGCTCTCCCATTTTCCAATGACTTTCATCCTACCCGCGAATAAATATACAGCGGAAGTTTTTCGGCGACTCTAGTCCCACCGCCATACATCGAGAGTTTTACCTGCCTCCGTCCATCTTTTTTCAACGAACTCAACTGTTTGTCAGATTTGCATCTTCTCGAGATGATTTTCTTGGTTGTTCAACTTTTTTTCTTTCGGGTTGTTGAAAAATTTCAACTCGTTTTGGTTTGAAATTATGGGAAAAGGTTAGTCTTGTATTTTAATTAATATTTTTTTTGATATTTTTCTCTTTTTTTAATTGCAAAAAAAATGCAATTTAGAATGTGTTATAGGTTGGGTAATTTGTAAATTTTGATATTATAGCTCATTTAACAGTTGAAGATGATAATGTTAAAAAAATAAAGAAAAAAGATGATTTTGGAATATTTTGTATGTATTTCTGATTTTGGGTTGTTGGTTGTACTGTAGTTGTCTATACTGTCACGGTCTGCCGACCAGTTTGTCGACCATTTCCGACCAATATTCCGATTAAGCTTTTTATATTTATAATTTTCGACTGTCTATCGACCCAATTTGCGTCCATTACTCTGACCTTATATTTTTTATGTAATACAGGTAAAAGATGGCTCTTGTTCCCATGAAAAGGGACTAGTTTAAGGACAAACTTTCATGTCAGTCTCTATTCAATACAATGCACGTGATAAAAGATGATTTGAAAAGGGATAACATTGAGTTGTTTAGGAGTTCGTGCCTTGGAATTGACACAGACAAAATAAACTTCCTCATACAACTTTTGTTACAATCGCTTTTTGACAAGATTGTGGAGAGTTGACTAAAAAGATTGTGTTTTACGTTAACAATACATAATTTATTGTCCCTGTAGATGTCACATTTTCATAATTATTAGAAAAAGACACATGAACAAATTTTTGTCGGCACCATTTTGCTGGTGACAAAGTCGAGGGACTCCAAGTGTCTACACAATCAAAAAGGGGACAAATTGAGTTAGTCCTGGACAATTTATCTTATCGTTTTTTGGCCTATTCTTGTAATTATAACTGTTATACGCATATATTCATTTGTTTAACAATTTTATTTTTTCTTTATATGATTGTATGTTGTTAAAAGTTCAATGTATCCATTTCAAAAAAATAAATAAATGTTCAATGTATTAAATGTCAATCTAATAAAATTCGCATGTGTTAATCTAATTAGTACTAATCTAGCAAAGTTCACATACAATATATTGACAAATAACAATGTTTTTATCAATAATGTCATCACTACTTAAAAGCTCCGAACAAAATCTAAGTCTAAACTGGATATACATCCCAAGATCTATTGCTAACACACATCCCTTACTGCCAATTACTCCAAAAAGTTTGCCTTTAAACTGATTCTTTTCACTTGAAGCGAAAACCATACTGTCCCTGCAACACACAACATAACAAACTGTAAGTTCGAAATACCGGTCAAAATGCGGTCAGAAGAATAGTCGTAAACTGAAAAGTCAGCAAAAGGGTCAGTATTACGGTTGACGCTGTAGTCCGAAATGTATTACAAAATATAAAGTCGATAGAGTAGCCGGAAATGAAAAAAAAATATTTATCAGAATTTCAGAAATACAAAATACGACCATAACCAAACAAAATATCACTAGAAAAAAAAATAATGCTTTTCGGAGCAAAAATGAAAGCATATCAAAATTACCCAAACAATTTACACATATATTACATTATATTTATTAAAAAACTAAAGTAAATCTGACCAAACCCATCAATGTCCAAAAACCGAACCAAAATGCAATTCGATGCAAACACAAATAAAAGATGGAGACTTGGATATATATCAACACATTTTCTGAAAATTTGAAAAAAGAAAAGAACTGCACCAAAATCCATCAATGTCCAAAAAATCTGAGCAAAAACATAATTCTAAGATGGAGAGTTGAGGATAGAGTTGAAGAATTCTAGAACAACCGAGGAAGAAACCGACTTACCGAAAATTGAGGCCGCCAAATATGTCAGAAAAAGAAGGATGCCCCAATCTGTGTCGAAAGTTTGGTTGGAAGCGTAACAATGACCTTCAGAAAAAAGGGACTTCGTGGTGGGTCGTTGGAAAATACGAAAAAAGAAGGGTGCACCAGAGAGAAAACTCATTTTCTTTTTGTCGAGGTGTGAGGAATGAGAGGAGAAAATTGATTTTGGGTATTTTCATTTTTTTTTTTGTCGAACGATAGAATTATATTAAAACAACTCAAAAACTAAAATTACAACTACAATCGTAGCCAACGGGCTAAGAGCCGACAAGACTAACTAAGAGCCTAGCGGGGAATTGGTAAAACCAATTGATTCACATGGACTAAAAAAACTACCCACCCCAAAACTACCCACTCCACGCCGGGAGACTTCAGCACTCCTTAAAGGAGACTGTAACACACCAAAAAAACTAAAATCGGGCACGAGCAACCACTACATACTGCAGAACAGAAAAAACTGATCCGCCTACGAGATTCGCAAATCAACCGAGAAAAGAAAACACAAACAAAATAAGAAAACAACAGATATACTAACAAACTAGAGAAAAAAAGCTAAAAATTGCCTCTCCCTCTCCCAAATCTACTGCCGCAGCCCATCGTCTTCTCCGCTCCGAGACACCTCCGTGAAGCTCCGACCCGCTTTCGTCCTGGACCAAAAATTTCGGCCACCTTCATACGCCCAAGGGACCGCCATTTGGTATCCCTCCAATGACCTAACTATGCTGCAGGTTGAAGAGGGGAATATGTTGCTTCTCAAAAAAGAAAAAAGAGGGGAATATGTTAATTAACCCTAAATCAGAAAACTCTGCGCATAATTGATTGATCATACCTGAAATCTAAACCCAAAAGCAGCACCTGAAGAAGTCTTGCAACACAAAAATGGCAGATTTTGTGGAAGCAGACAATGCAGAAGCCATAATCACCAGAATCGAACATAAGTCCCGCAAGATCGAAAGCTTACTCAAACAGTACGATAATTTAAACCCTCCCCCAATGAAAAAAGCATTATTCTGCAAACAAAACCCACATGATATTTGCGTATTTCTTTTTCATATGTGGAGTTAATTGGATTGTTGGTTTTTGATTGATGGCTTGGATTTTCAGGTATAAACCTGTGGAAGCTTTGAAGACAGCTCTTGAAGGGTCCCCTCCAATGACCAAAGACGAGCGTTGTAAGGTCATACTATCATTCTCTTTAAATGTACAAAACTTATATATTTGCTTGGATTCAGGATTCAGCATTCTGTTTCTGTTTTTTTTTTTCAAAAAAAAAGTAACCTAACTTAGGTTAAACTGGTATTGAATTGTTCTTTGTTGTCTTCTGTTTTGAAGTCTGCGAACTGGATTGTGGTACATAGGGCGATAATGGCGATAAAAGATGTAGATAGTTTGTTCTCATCTCTTGATCCTGAGTACTATGATGTTCTCATGAAGTAAGTCAAAAACCAATTACTTCGTTGTGTCATTTCTGTTTTTGGTGCTTTTGTTTGTGAAATGATTGTATTTTGCAATAGTTCATCGTAATTTTCTCGATGCATTTTCTTAGTCCATTTTTAGTTTGTTTCTTATTTTTCCCTTGTGCTAGACGATCCAATTTATCATTTTGTGGTAACATGATTATATATATATGTATGTATGCATATTGAGTATCGGGTGAGGAGTTTTAATATTCTTGTAAATTGTCATTTCCGTCGAGTATTTTTGTCATTGGTCATGTGTTTGGCTCCTGCAGAAGCAGAATTGAGCCCTCTACTTATAAAATAACAATAAAATTATGGTTCTGTCTGGTATCTGGGGGCTCCTAGTTTCGGTCAACTAGTTCTTATGATATACAGAAATCATCTTGTGCGACGATATAAGGTTACTCCTAAACAAAGTTGAAGACTTTACCTGCAAAAAAGCTTTTCTTTTTGGCTACCTGTGTAATTAGGAGGATAGTTGAATAAATATGTGCTAGAAGACTATATAGAGGATTCAGTTCTCAGTTTTTATATAAAATGAACCTCATAGTGGGTCTGATTTGAGCCTTAAGTGGGAGGTGAAGTAAGCAATCACGGTGTGGTAGTTGCTAATTCAATGTTTTCCCAAGGGCCAAGGCGATGAAGGATTCAGTTTGCAACATATATTTAAAAAAATATTTATTTATAACTGATCAGCAAAAGGGTAAATTAAACAGATTTCCATTTTTACGTAAGATGCTATGGGTAACCTTCTTTATTAGACCTCACAAGGGCTTAAAATGGGATTCAAATATTTTTATATGATCAGTCTCAAGGGCTGCAAAAAGAGTAGAAGATGCTGAGTGCATTTTGACTTGCTTTGGTTTTTGAGGTGTATAGGTTGAAAAAAATTAAAAGATCTGGGCAAGTTGGAATTGCCAAAATATAAATAAAGAAATTGAATAAAACCAGAAAAACTCTCGGTAAACCCTAACAAAAAGAACAGATTGTTGCTCTCCCTCTCTCTACCGCTGTTCACCATCTTCTCCAGCCCCCTGCCACCGACCCCCTCCCCCATCCCCATGCTTTTGTTCTCCAGATCTGGTTTGGGGTGTATCTTTTTGCCCCAAATCTTCGATTTTTCCTCTTTCTTCATGGATGTTGGTGATGATGGAGCTTTGGAGGATCGAGTTTCAGATCTATGGTGGTGTGTCCTTGTTTTGGGGTGTGGCTGTGGTAGTCGTGTGGTGTTCGACGGGATCGATTGATGGGGGTGGACGGCTGCGATGTAGGAGAGGGAGGGGCCGCCTTTCTAGTGGGCTTATGTATTTTGTTTTGTCATTTCTTTTTTTCTAAGTGTTTTAGTTTCTCTTTGTTGTTTCTAGATAGTTTTGGTGGTTGTATTTTTGGTTTTTTTTCTTCTTGTTGTGGTTTGGTTGATCCGGTTGAAGGGCGAAACTCGTAGGTGGGGCGGTTGCTGTCCTATAGTGCGTGGTGGTTGCTCGTGCCCGGGTGGCTTGTGGTTTGTAGTCTCCATTAGGAGTGCTGAAGTCTCCTAGCGTGGGAGTGTTCTTAGTTTTAGTTGTAGAGTTTTGTTTGTGAATTAGATCTAAATTGGTCTTGCCAATGTCCCGCTTGGCTTTTTTTTAGTCATGTCGGCCCTTAGCCAGTTGGCTACGTTTGTAGTTGTAATTCCAGTTTTTGAGTTGTTCTAATAAAATTACTATCGTTCGAAAAAAAGAAAATAATAAATAAAGAAATTGAAGAGAACAGAAAGAAGGGCTTAGCAGTTAGCATTACCTGGGACGGAACTGCAGAAAGCTCTTAAAAGTTTAAACTTTCCTCGAAACTGAAGATTTGACCAGTACAAAATCAGAATGTGCAGATAATCACTGGATTACTCCGATAGTTGCTGAACTCGATGGCATCACTTAATCCAACTTACACGTATTTCTGAAGGCTACAACATTTCTTGATGAAAAAGTGTTTAAAGAAACTTTAGAACAAAATAAAGGACTTATTTGTCCTTTTGCAATCAGCAGATGTTTAGAAAGATAAAGTGTTGGGTAGCCATTCAAGGAAACAAGTGAACTGAGAAGCTCAAATTTTCTTTTCTATCAAGAAGGAAGACTAATATGTGGACTGCTGCAAGATAACATGGTAGGGGCGTGAGCAGTAATCCATCCTGTAAAGAGTAGAAGCTACTAGGCTATCACCAAAGAGAATATAACTTAGCCTCCAAGTGGAGGTATCTTGTGAATCATTTGGATAATATACTTTGACCAAATGTATTTTGAATTCTTGAACCTTCAGGGTTATAAGTATATGGCGTACTGAGTCAAATCAAATCTGTCACTTATGATGGTCCTGCTTGATCTCGTGAAGTTTTGTCATATGAAAGTTAATACATTGCCATTGAGTAGCAGAAAAGCAGCAGTTGGTGTTGATTT
Source organism: Rehmannia glutinosa (assembly GCA_016081115.2). NCBI lineage: Eukaryota > Viridiplantae > Streptophyta > Magnoliopsida > Lamiales > Orobanchaceae > Rehmannia > Rehmannia glutinosa. The sequence continues at coordinate 204,000 of JABTTQ020003231.1, forward strand.
ATAGCAAGACAAGTTGTTCGGTTTAGGTCTCTTTTTGGGATTCATAAAGCATAATACCAGAATTAGCTGTTTCTTATTCCTTTGTCTAGCTTCATTGTACTTGAAGGTTTTTGATTTAGATAAAAGTTGTTCGTTCCAACTTCTGGTTGATATTGAACAAAAAAAGAATGTGTGTCAGTTTGCAAACCAGATTTAACGGTTAACCCTTAATTACAATGGGTAAAATTTAGATCTCGATATCAGTCAGTTGGGGGCTTTATTGTCCATTGAAATTTTGTACAGTGTGTGCTACTCAATCTTATAAGCTATGCTTAAAGTTGAGGTTTAATTTACGCTCGTGATGGATTGCTCATTAGTGTCCTTTATGCAGTATTACTGAACCGTACAAAAGTCTTTGCTGCAAAAACTGATGCTAGTGACAACAACACAATCGGAGTTGAGCATTGAGTGACACTCGCATAATTCAAATGTACTCTGATTCGACACATTGATTTCTGTATGCTTGCTCAAAAGGCATTGTCAAATAACTCATATTAGCTGAAAGTTGAATGGGGGTCACTACACTATTGATTTACCGAAGTCGTCTAAAAGTGCATACTGCATAGTAGCAAACATTGTGCATGATGATTATACATTAGTAGTTGAATTCTGTCTTTGATTCACAGAAGTCGTTTAAAAGTGCATAGTCACCTTTAGTTATATAAGAATGTACTGTGATGATATCTAGATGTTTGAATACTGCTTTTCCATATGCCATGAATAAATTGTAGCATGATGAATCTTCTGAGTAGTTCTTCCTGGAGATGCTCTTCGAATCGTTTAAATTTCTATGTGATCTGTAGGTATTTAACAATGAAAGCCTTCTATGTGTTTTATAGGTACTTATATAGAGGTTTATCCACGGGAGATCGCCCCACTTGTGATCAGTGCTTAAGAATTCATGAAAAGCTGACGGAGAAAGCTGGATTGGGGTGCATATTACGATCACTGGCGGATAAAGTTAATACGGTTTAGTTATCATTACCCGTAATTTTATCCCTACAGTTGTTATACAGTTATACTGTAATCGTATAAGCGACAAAAACGATATGCTCATTTCTGTTTGAAAAAGTATTCTTGTATTAAGGTAAGGAATGTGTCTGCATATTTGTACAGGATTGTCAAAGTCAAATTATTGTAACCGTCAAACAATTATTGAAATATGTTCATGAAATTTGGATTTTGATTAAAAAAAAAAAATAAAAAGATCTACAATTATCAAGACTTCTTGAGATTGATGAGGACATTTAGGTGAAAAAATGTTGTTTGGCACTACATACTTTTTTTGCCGTTAGCAACATAAGATTAAGCTGCATTGAGTTTTACATCTGCACTTTTCACTAAATTTCTCTGCTTAAACTTATTTGGTACTTGAGATTATAATTCTGGAAATCAGATCGATGGAAATGGTGGATTCTTTTCCTGGAAAATTAAATTCGGTTGCTCAGAAAGCAGATTTTGCTTACCCAACTCTTTACTTGGTATTCTTCTTCAGCCATGTCTATTGACTACTATGCCTACCAATAATGATTGGTCAAATTACATCCATCTCTTCATGAATGGACTTTTAAGGCCACCACCCAAATGTTACAGAAAATTGATGGGATCTGCTTTTCTAAAAAATAGTTATAATAAGTTGCATAATTATATTTATTTATTTTTAACCTATTGACATTAGATTACTTTTGAAAATTTGGTCAAAAATAGAAAAATATGAATCTGCCCATGTGTTTTTGAATATTTAGGCGGGTCTTTAAACCCGCCTGCCATCCCTAAATCTGAGGGGTATATATGTAAAGAAATTATGGGGTTGTGGTTGGGGTGACAAAAATTCAAAATAACATTTCTATCTGGAATTTTAAAATCATTTAGGTTTCTTGTCAATTATTTCAAATAATAAAAGGCGTGGATGGTATATAAATCTGCTAGGTCATTGGCATTTCAATTATATCTACTGACTAGTTTGTGATTGTTCAAGTTCTAACGGATAGCCCAATGGCCATCCAAAATTAAATGAATCTTCATCTCACCAAACAAAAGGGGAGCACATTGCCAATCTTCAAATTTGAGGTGATTTTAACAAGATTTTATAACTAAGGGGAGGTAAATGCAATTTTTCAAACAATGATTTTATAGGGAATTGCAAAACACAATTGAGTTTTTGTTCAGACATATCTGAATTTACCAGTTGCTCTCCACATTCAACCTGAAATATCAATCAATTCATCCAATGATGACAGTTTGACTATGGAAAAAACAATCAAATGACTAAAAACAGTTCAGCTTCAGCGAGTAAAAGGCTAAAAGAGACATTTAAATGATCAACCCATTTTATTCATGATGTGTGACAATATGAAAAGAAAAAATTCAAATTATAACACCAATATAAGGACCTCGAATTGATGCTCGATACCTTTTGAACTGGATTATGACTTGCCACTACAATTGGCATATTCACGTCCGATTTGATACGCCGTTTGTGATCGTTGGATAATAGGATGAGACTGGTCTTTTACCGTCCTCGCCCTATAATCCAACGGTTTCGATGGATCTTAAAGCATATTATATGTGATCCATTCAAGAATAGAATTTCATACCCGTCCAAGAATATCACATGAACTTCACATGAAGGACCTCAACTGGGGTATCTATGTTGCAAAAAAGCTCAAAACAGAATAAATTCCTGTGAGCCCTAGCAATCATTTTCCACACCATTCGAGCCAGTATCCAACTTGAGATTTTGAGAATTGAGGTTAACTTCACAAAAGGTGCCCTCCAAATTTAATATTTATATTTTTTCGACAATAGTACTATATTATTAGAACATAAATTCAAAACATAAAACAATAAACAAAATAAATCATGTCAAATCACAAAGTTGGAATCTAATCAATATGCATGCCAAAAGCATATTCATGATCAGACAATGAGCCAATAAGTTCACAAACTATTCAATTTCTAAGTTTATCCAATGGTTAGAATGTTACCTCTATCTCCAACATTAAAGTCCCCAACTTTTTTGTCTACCATCATAATCCATCCACAGATGAACATAAAAAAGGAAGATAATAAAGTCAGATTATCTCTTACTTAGACCTCAAATCTCCTACCCATACTATGGACACAAAAAACTCTCTCTACACCATTCCTTTACAAATCATTTTTCATCAGTCTACATCCAAGAAAAAGGAAAACTTCCCCACATTCCATTGGCCATCCATTATCTTCTACAGTTCTACGACATCCTCCGAAAAATCAAAATTACCATTTTGCCCTTGTTGTTGGAGGGCAAATTAGGTTTTAGGCCGGTGGGCATCGAGTGGTTGAGGTGGGATTATCGCAGCCCACGAGTTCATAGGCGTTGGCCGGTGGTGGTGGGCCGGCTGACGGCTGATGGCGGCACCACCGTTTGCGGATGTGGTTGCGGAAGATGAGACGGCCACACGCTCGCATTGAGGGCACATTGTAAGGGTGGTTGGAGGGCTCATGTTCATGTAAAACTGTGGGGAGAGTTTCAGTGCTCTCAGCTCCGACACCTCCTTCTGCAACCGCCGGTTTTCCTCCGTTAGATTCTCGCAGCATCGCCTCAGATACTCACAGTCCACCTCTGTTTGCTTCAGCTTTGTCCTGAGTTTAACATGGTTACCATTTAAGCCTCACCGATACGAGTTTGGTTTAGAATAATCATGGCAATTTATAGAAAAAATCAATGTTTTTTTAGAGTAATATCCCAAGACTTCTTGATTTATTTATTTTTTTAATATTGACATTTATGTACTGATTGATATTCTTTCTCATGACTTCACAATGATCACATCAGACAATTATACATATATCTCCTCCGTATTTTATATCATACATTGCACACAAACGATTTTCCAGACAACATGCCACAAGAGTGCTAGGAAAAAAAAAAACAAAGAATTACATTAAGACACATAACAGTGTGTATTAATTATGCTCGTGACTTTTCTGAAAATTCATTGAGCTTGTTTGAATAATATCATCAAAATATAAATTTTACATCCAGACTTCTAATTTTAGCTAATTATGTGAGTCATGGATTGAGACAATATAAATAATTTTCACAAATCCCCCTTTAAATCCAAATCTTTCCATCTAAATACACCTAATTGAACTTTATACAGCCCAAAGGAGTTCAAAATCCATTCGAAATTTATTTAAAATAAACCAAACTAAAAACATTTTATCTTATTCCCAAAATGCCCTCGACATGAAGAAAAATTAACTAACCTTGCCCTTCTGTTCTGAAACCACACCTCCACCTGTCTAGGCCTCAGATTTAGCTGTTTCGCCAGCGCCAATTTTTGCTTCTGTAACCGAACAAACAAACAAAAAATAGAAAAAAAAAGTCACGCATTAGCACACAGTTTTCTGACAAAAATGCCCCTGACCCACCAACGTATTCCCAAAAATTACCACTCACCGGATTCAGAGTATTGTGATCCTTGAAAGTCTCTTCAAGCACCGCCGCCTGTTCCTTGGAAAGGCGGAGCTTCTTCCTCGCCGCCGCGTCGGCGCCGTCGTCGTCGATCTCGAGTGAACTGGAGGCCCTCTCCCCGTCGTTTTCTTCTCTCTCACTCCTCTTCCCGCTCAAGCTCGACACTGTGCTATTGGGAGACGAAACCATCACCTCCTCGTCGCAATCTATCACTGTTATCGCTCGATTCACATCGATTCCTCGAAATAATGATCTCGGCTCCGCATTAAGATCTGAAATTAAAAACAATTTATTTTATTATTATTAACCTAACTGAAAAAATTAACGATTAAGCATGCAAGATAACCACCTTTCATTTTAACGCTCTTCGTTTAGATAAATTCAATTTTACAATTTCGCTTCATTTTTTCACTTAAAAACAAAATAAAAACAGAAATTCAATTACCAGGAGACGGCTGAAATGCAATATCAGCGCTTGAAGATTTATGCTGCGGCATAAAAGGCAAAGGAGACCGGAAAAAATTTAAAGGAAAAAGAGCGGCAGCAGGTGGCGGCGGCGGCGGCGGTGGTTGCGGCGGCGGATTATCATGATTATTCAGATTCTCCGGGCATCTCAAGCTCAAACTCAACCCCAATCCATCATCTTTTTCAGCCATCTTTCACTTTTCTCTCTCTCTCTCTCTCTCTCTCTCTCTCTCTCTCTCTCTGTCTCTCTCTCTGAGTATAATTAAAGAAACCAGACAAGCTTTTTTTTCTTTATCTCTCTCTTGGAGGTTTTATAGACCCGGAAAGAAGAGAACAAAGGTGGGAGGGGGGACAGAATGAGGAGAAATGGGGTGGTCTTTTATCTTTGGCAGAGGAGTTACAGCTTTTTCTAAGGCCTATTGTGAGAAAGATAAATAGGTCAGGACCTACATATGTCTCTCTGTGTTTGTGTGTGTATATACATACATCATATGTGTATGTATAGATACAATGCAGATGTTCAATGATGACTTGTGTCAGAGGTAGCTATTGGCTCAATCATAATGATGGGATTTGGCTTTGCCCTTTGATTTTTGAGTCGCCTTTTGCAGTTGCATGGGACTTTACTAACCATGGTTTCACAATTCTCAACTCTGGTTAACTACTTGTTTGGAATTGGAACTAGGAAGAAAAGATTTTTCTATTGTTTGATAGAGGAAATGATACATATGGAAAATAATTTCTTTCATATAACTTGAACTAATTTGAGATTTAGTCCTCCAAGTAGTAGTCATTTTTATATTTAGGTCCAATATATAGATAAAATTTGGATATTTAATCTTATTTTGACTGAAATTGTATTTTTTTATTAGAAATTGCTCACTATGATCGGTTAGCAAATATGTCAAAAAATTTGTGGATTTTGCTGATTTGAGCAGAATTACCATTAGAACAATAAAATTTTCAAATTTTGTATCATTTTTTGGTGATTTAATGTGTCCAATTATTGCGTCATCACCAAAATCCCAAAATTTCTTGAGCACATTAACATATCTTTGGTCCTAGTTAGCAATTACGGTTAAATTACAAAATTTCAGTCAAAATCGGACTAACATCCATATTTATTAAGATATTTGAACAAAAATTAGATGTGACTATGTATGAGACTAAATCTCCAACTAGTCCAAGTTACATGACCAAAAAAATCATTTTCCTATTATCCATATTTTTGAACTGATAGATATTTTAAAAAAAATAAAACAAATTATTTTATGAGTTTTTATGTTTATGTCTTAGCTAGTATGGTGATAAGGGAAATTATGTCGCTTGTTTTAATAAGTTGATAACTAATTATATCTTTAAATAATGATAAAAAAAATTTCCTAGGGTGATCAAAAGAAATAGTATGACGTTAAATCTATTTAAGTTTTATTATCAGTATATTTACATGTCTAACTCACGTATATATTGATAACGTCATTAATATAAACGTAATTTGTGTTGATGGATTGAAATAGGAATTTAACACCAAATGGAATATAAAAGATCAAAACTGATATTTATGAGCACCAATTTTTATTGTTTATTATATATATATATATAAATTGTATGAAGGCTTTTAGGTAACAACCAAACATGGCCTTCAAACCAGGGGGTTACTTTTGAAAGTATTCAACCTTGGTTAAGTCAAATCTTGCTTTTTTTTCTTCTTTCAACTGTAACTCCTCATTAAAAAGGTACTTTTTCTAGCGTTGACCATTGACCCCCTGGGGTGTGATTTTTCTCGTGAGAACAACCAATTTTTCCCAAAACACACGCGCCCACTCACGCGCAGAAGTGTGTGACATGGTGAAAAAGCATTTTGGGCCCCACTTCACGAACCAAGCGTGTGGTGCACGTGGATTTGGCTATAATCTTTTGTCTTCACTTTGTTAATTAATTAACCCATTAATCCTAGTATAGTTCCACTTAATTAGTGTAGTTAATTATATTAAACATCTTCTATTTACTGATCATAAGTTACAACTTATGAAAATTTTGGTCGTCTAGATGGAAAACCGGATTTTGTTTTGTCAATTAGGAGCAACTAATAAATAACCATTAATTATTTAATTGACTATAACATTTAAAAAGGGGTTACGAGTTGAAGGTTAACATAAAAATACAATTTCATTTTTTTTGTTTCGACACTCATTAATTACTTAATATGGTGAGAATGAAACATGAAAACTATTATTACAAATAATTTTAATAACTAGTTTTATTGTATTTATCATTAATGAAATTAGTGTTTTCCCTTTTTACGTGCACATGAAAAATAGTAAACTATGGAAATTATTGGCTATTTAAAATATATAAGAAAGTCGAAGAGTGTAAATGTAATATATAAGGAAAAACTAATTTACCTACGGGAAAATAGTTATGTAAGTATTAAGATAACCATAAAGTGTAAGTAAAATCGTCGTAGATAAAACCGTTAGAGGTAACTACATATTTAAAAAAAAATTAAAACTGTTGGTGATACCTACTATTAGATATTTTATCCATATCTTTTATTTGGGGAAAGATATTGGAGATCCTATTGATTAACATTAGGGTTGTAAGTGAACAGAGCGTTCGGCAAACAACTCGTGAATATGCTCGGATAACGTTCGTTTATGTTCGTTTAATTAGTTAAGTGAGCATAAATGAACACATTTTGAGGCTCGTGTAATAAACGAACAGAGCTTGAACAATTCTATACTCGTTTACTAAAAGCTCGTGAACAAGTTTGTTTAGTGTTCGTTTATAAATGTTCAAGAACAAGCTCGTATAATATATTTTTAGACTTGTTCGTGAACAAACTTGTTAAGGGCTCGACTAATAGCTTGATTATTTTAAATAAAGAATTAAAAATATTTTATTTTAATAAAATTAAAAAGACTTAAATCCCTTAAGATACATAATACTCCCTAAACCCTATCCTAATACGTAATAATGATAATTCTCATTAAATAAGCTCCGGCCCATATTTTTCATTATTTCTAAAATATAGTTTTGAGACTTGCCAATTGTTTGTTAGTTACTTAGTTTATGTGTGTTTATTTTTTGACAATAATTTATATGTATTTTCATCGATAAGTTTGAAAAATGTTTGTTTGTTTATCGTCCACCAAAAAAGTTAATTTTTTTGTTTATTTGTTGTTCGCGAACAAAGTTATTAATTGTTCACGAACATATTGAACACGAACTCAAAACGAACACGTTCACGAACATGTTCACAAACACATTCAAGCATTAAATGTTTTTATCAAGCCGAACACGAACAATTTTTTTAAAATCGAATCAAGCTCAAGCCAAGCTTGAACATGTATAAAATTAAACGAACATATGGCAAACAAGTTAAAGCTCGGCTCGGCTCGGCTCGTTTACATCCCTAATTAACATGCATATCAGGGATTACATCTAATATGGTAATATCCAATTTAAATAGGGATTGAGATATATCTTTTGATATATCTCTATATCATAAATAGTAGGGAGTATTAGGAGTCTCCTGCGATCAAAAATCTTTCTCCTACAATTTCTCTTTACGTTCTTTCTTGGAGCAACACTAAAGTTCTTCAAGGGTTTCAGGTGTGCGCAACCAAGTAAATAACTCTAGTACTTATTTACACCAACGAGAAAGACAGTTCGTGATCTTGCTTGTGGTTCAATTTATGCACGACGTTCGTTCATTGTTCGCAGTTCAAAGAAAACGATACTTATAGATCATTGATCATAAGGATGCTCGTAGACGAGCTCAATCCTGGCTACGTGGATCGACATTTCTACTGCAAATAGGCATACTCTATCCACTTTATATGTGCAAATATGTGATTTATGTTTTGGCCCATATGCTAACACCTACAATATTTTATGTCCATAAATTTAAAAATTATTGGCGATTTATCGGTAATTTATCAGTGTAATTTTGGACAAAACAATATATTTTTATTTTATCGGCATTTTGTATATAACTGTAAGATTTAATGACAAAATTATTTATGCCAATAAACCTAAAGTTTTTGTGGTGGTTATTTCTAATACATCGAAAATTTGAGGAATGTGATTATAAAATATTTGATGTCATCATGTCATGAGCAAATCATGTTGGTCTAATTAGTGACTGAGAGATCAAACCTTTATGGAATTTCTGTAATTTTGAAATTTTGTTGGTTTGGTATTTTTAGTTTTATTTTGTAATTATCCCTTAATTTCAATTTACTCAATCTTAAAGAATTAATGAAGCCAGAAAAAATCAAGATTATCTACAATATGTCATAAATATGTAATTGTATGGTTGAGTACGTAGTTAGGTATACGATGGTGATTATACTTATGAAAACTGTTTCATTGCACATTAAAGAAAAAAGATATTTGTTTGTGGTTATAATGTGCTTTTCCAAATAAGTTGAAAGAGCATTTATATGTGAGTCTTATCTTAAAGTTAGGAAGACTTATAGCTAGTCAGTTTTCGGTAAGTCATACCCACTTTATCGGGGCATAAAAAAGGTGAGACATTTTACTAGGGAAAATTCAAGTCCCACTTGACTTCAATCAAATTCTAGTCAAAAAAAGGTAATTCCCCCAACTGATTTAATCACTAATATATAAGTACGACATATATATGTCCAGACGTATTAACGTATTTGAAATGTTACGTTTGTTGATCAATCAATATATTAGGTATGTAAATAATGGATAGATTTTTTTTTTCTAACGGATTATTATAAAAATTACCCTTCAAATTTGATTGTATTACAAAAAAATAAATCATCTTATAGAATTACAAATACCACTTAAGGTATTGCAAACACCCACTGAAGTTTGCATTTTCTTGATAAATATCTCTCTATTGACTATTGCGGTTGTAATTTGCAAAATATAAACAAATATATATCAAGGACTATTTATAATCTTTAATAATAGTGTTGGAAAAGTGAATGAAATTGCATCTTGGGGTGCGATTTTCCTGGGACCTCGATTGTCTAATGACAAAAGTGAAAGTGGTTTTTTGTTCTACTCCGTGAGAACATTATAATCGAATATTTGTTTGTCCAAAATAACGTTTGGATGAAGGAGAAATTAAAGTTTAAAGTGGACTATTGGAATTAATTTAAAAGAAGAAACCATGTGGGTTTGTCTTCTTTGAAAGGTGTGTTTGTCCCACATAGGAAAACAAATACTTTTTTGGCTAGTTTATATAATGTCACCTTACTCTTAAGGTGTAAAATCATATTGTATAGATGCTCTCTCTATACACGCGCCCGCAGGGGGGTGCAAATCACGGTCCCAAACCACTGACTTGTGTGCGAGCGTAACCCATGTACACGAATGTCACACCAAAATTGAGTCACATAGTCTAGTCTATGTTTTGTAGATTTTATTATTTTCGAAATTAAAAATTCTGCAGCATTTTTTTTTTTAATTTTGAATTTTAGAATTTCGTAACAGATACATCTTTAGTTCCAATATCTATAATAGACATATTACATTTTGAATTTAAATTTGTTACAGAAGTAATTGTTGTGTAACAACAAAATATTAATTTCTCATCAGTCCTTTGGTCTTTTATCGGCTCCATAAATAGTTTGTTTTCACAATCAAAACACACTCTTGCACTCTTGCAATTCTTTGCCTATTGTTTTGATATTTCTCTTGGCCTCCTGCATATTTTGGTGATATTTTCTAGGCATTTCTTCAGTTCGCCGGTATTAAGGTAATCCGGTTTTCCCGTCTTATCATGGGAAATAGATGTCCAGAATAGGGGCGAATCTGTTTTATAAATAGTGTGTTCAACACACGATTCATGCCATTTTATTTATAAGTATTTTGTAATTTCAATATCTGGTATAATTTGTAAATTTATTTTAATTTTGCTTCTAATCTGATTGCTTTTTCCATAAACTGTACTGATTATTAAAAGTTCTGCAAATTTTGCTAACAAGCTTAAAATATATTCCATAGTTTTTTTTCTCTCGATACAGTGAAGTTTTCTAGATATCTGCTATTTTCTGTCTAAAGGTTGCAATTAGATATCTGCTATTTTATGCCTAAAGATTGAAATTTCCGGATTACCTTTTTGTTATATATTTCGAACTAGTATTCGACCCGTACGACGCACGGGATGTGATGAAATGTGTTGTTGAATGTAAATTACGTGTATATATAAAAATTAAAATAAATAAGAATGTATAATTGAAAAATACAAACTCGAGAAAAATAAATCAAGGTAATAACTACATTAAATAATTACACATTTTGGAATACTTCCCTGTACACAACATTATTCGTCTATTTGTTTTTCGATTTAGTGTCTCCACAAACTAATATTTTCAGCCCCTCAGGATTAAGAATCTCGAGAGACAACAACGTATAATTGACCATGATCGAAAAATGAGAGTTTTCAAATACAACCCCACATTGGAGAGAGATTGTCCTTAGCTCTTCTTAATGGTCATTACATATGAAACAATTAGAGAAAAATGTTTACGCTGAAACTTGAATGGTATCCTTAGGTTGGAAGGGGTTAGTGTCATTCACGGAATCAACACCTTATGACCCGCATTGGCGCCAGTTAAAATTTTAGACTTACATGCTTGCCAAGCCTCGTAATCACTAATCTTGTACCGTTATTGTGAAGTCCTCAATTTTTATTCGAGCGTGTATTTATTTCACTTATCGTCTATGTACTATTTTGACTATTTTACCGCGTCACTTTGACGGATAGATATTATTAATATATATTTCGCATTTAATTCTATTTTAAATTATTACTTGTGATCGTGATCATTTATTAATTCTATTTCACATTAATGATCACTTGATTGATCATTATTATTATTTGTGCATTTATTAGTCACCTTAGAATTTTAAGAGACTATTTAATTTAGAGACTTATACCTCATAGAATTAAGAATTTGATTTAGAATAAGTGATCATGAGACTTATAAGTGATCAAGGAAATCACTATTTATTTTGGAGATTGATATTATTCATCTATTATCATCAATTTTGTGACAAAAAAAAAATATATGGATGCCACATTTCATACCTAGTGGACGGCCATGATAATAATTTTGGAGTAGAAATATCATCCAACTCTTGTACACATACACCTTATGTATTTATCTTGTGTATAATTATACCATTAATACAAACCTTATACATTTTATCTTATACCACAATTTTATATCATTAAATCTCCCAACATTCCCCCACTATGACCAACATTCCCCTCATTTCTCTCAAATTCCATTCAAACTCATCCTTTGCCCATACTTTGACTAGTCTAATTGTCTCCATGCAAGAGACAATTTAGAAGACTTGACCACAAAACAAAAATTTCTCTCTCTCTCTCTCTCTCTCTCTCTCTCTCTCTCTCTCTCATGGTGGACGGCCACAAGGCCTTATTACACAAAAATTCAATTTATTTCACCAACACCATACTCTAACTCTTGCAAATTCTCCTCCTTATCTCTAAAATTTCTCCTACCTCTTTCTGAAAACTCTTTTCTTCCCATTTCTTCTTTCAACACTTAGAAAAATTCAACAATTTTCTCTCCCAATTTCTTCAAAAATTTTACTATTTTAACATCCCCTTCAACAAGGTAAGAATTTTGTTCTCATCTTATCTTGATATCATCTCACCACTATTCTCTCCTTTCACTCATTAATTTAATTTTGGATTTTGATTTTCGGGTATACTTAGAAGACTACTTGGAGACATGCAAGCATTTTGATCATCTTAGAAAGACTTTCCTTTCACTCATTAATTTAATTTTAGATTTTGATTTTGAAGAGAATTTCGACTACAAGGTAAGAAATGGAATTTTTAGTACATTTTTATCCTTCTCCATCTATTTTCCAAATTTTGATACTCTATTTTTATTTTTGGAGTTTTAGGGTCTGACCTTGAGAGTTACACTTGAGGGTGTCCAACTTTTTCAATTTGAAGCCATTACTAGTCACATTTTACCCACTACACAAGGTAAGTGTAGTTTGTACCAATTTCTTCACCTCTTTCTTCTTCTACTTAATTTTTAACCTCATTTTTCTAACTCTTAATTTTTGGTATTTCTTGACTTAGGGGCTGACCTAAGTGAGTTTCAATCAAGATGTGAAATTTAACCTTTTATTTCACAACTACCCAATTTTAAGGTGGGTGGAAAAATCATTTCAACTTCTAGGTGTTTTCTTTAAAATGCATGTAGTATTTATTTCTTGAGTACTTGAGATATATATGTTATGTATTGCATGTTGATTTCATATATCAAGTTGTAAAAATTCTCAAATGTTGCTAAAAAATGCTATTTATTGAAATTTAGGTGCATGCATGTACACTTTAATGTTGTATTTGATCAATTATTTTATAAATTGGACATGCATGTTTATGATCCTTGAAATTCATGTTTGATATGACTTATAACCTGGATAAGTCGAGCATAATTGATTAAATTTGAATTTTTGGACTTAAAATATAAAAATGGCAAATTGGTGGACTTAATTGCAAGAAAATAAAACTTAAGGCCCCATTTTAATAAATTTTTAAAAGTTTTGAGATAAATAAAATTTCGATTTTTTTGGGATTGTACTCAATTTCAAAAATGATATTTGGACATTTTAATAAATTTTTAAAAGTTTTGAGATAAATAAAATCAACCCTTAAAAGCCCAAGGACTTAATGATATTTTAAGCCCAATATTCAAATTTCATAACAATTGGACCCCTAAAAGCCTTAAAGGCAATCATTTCAAAATGGGACAAAAATGAGATTTTCAAAAGTTAAAGGACCTATACTTAATTCTTTTTAAAACTATTTTTGCCCCAATATCCCACTGACCTTAGTGACATTTACAACTGGAATCGCATTAAAATCCCTTCCGATTTGTGATATCCAATTATTTTAAACTTAGGGCCCGAAATGACAATTTTAACAAATTTAGGGCCAATGCGAGAATTTTATAAAAACTAGACCTCAAAACTTTAAAAACCTGAATATTTGAATAATTTATAGAATTTAGGAACTGACCTCATAATATTTCAAGGTCGGGACATTTAATTATTCAATTTTAACCCCAAAAGTATTGGTTTTTACAAAACGGGGCTAATTGTAAATTTTCTTTTTAACAATGACCTAACTCAAATTATTTTTCTTTTAAAAACAGCCCTAGACCTTCTGACTTATAATAATTATTTAAAATATTTTAATATCTTAAAACCCCTTGACTTATCGGATTGTCTTGACTGATTAATATGCGATCGCGGGGCGACTTCCTCGTCTTGCGGTTCCGAATCTATAACGGGACCTATGTCCCATCTAATTCTTCAAGACATCGAAGATTACTTATCCTATCGATAATTATCTTCATCCTAATTACTCCACCAACACCTAAATGCCACACGCGATTTCGAAAATGTTTCCTGAACTGCTTTCCTAAATCAATATACTCGACTGCCTCATTGACATCCTGTACTTGTAATTATTTTCCTGCCTAAATCAACTTGGTGTGTCAAGCTCACAGTCAAAATGGATACGTCGGAGATGGGAAGGCGTTCATTCGCTATTCTAGTCTCCGGCCCATCGCCCTAATCCCGCAACCGAGGGACGGAGTTTGTCGAGGAAGCGGGTCGTAGTACTTGAGGTATAATCATGATTATGACAATCCGGGCCTAGCTAGCTCTACTGTGGATTTGTCTTTACCTATGGAGCGATACGGTGACAGGTCTTGGACCATCTTGCTCGGGGAGTTACAAGGAAGAACGGAGAAATCGCTATCTGATCCGCACGATTCTGGAGTTAATCGGACCTGTTTGATTGGCGCTACAAATCCGTATGCAACCGCTACTTGTATTGCATTGGTTGGACTTGCCACATACCGATTTTTCGTGCTCAGCTTGTTGGACTTGCTCCCTTTTATTATTGATTGGACTTGTTTCTTGTGCTTCAGCTGATGTTGGGCTTCATTTTGTTTTGCTTCTCTTTTTCCATTTTGGACTGTAACTTAACGGCGTAGGAACCTTGACACTTAAGCTTGTGATGTGATGTGTGCTTTATTTCTTAGTTCTGGACTGTAAGTTATTTGGATGTTGTTGGGTTGTATTCGGATATTTGTTAGACTTTAAGTTGTAATTCGTACTTGTATTTTATTTCCGCTGCTACTTGACTCTATTTTAGTGGGTTATATTTTATCATTTGTCTAGATTGTTTGATTTATTTCTGTTTAAGTTGTGGATCGTCGTCACATCCCATCTGGAACGTGAAAGATTAGAGTGGTATTAGAGCTCGGCTAGTAAGATGGAAGCTTACACCAAGTTGACCCAGGATAGGACCCTCGGTCTGTGTTGGGTCGTACCGCGACTTGACTAATTAAGTGTGAAATCGATTTCAAAATGGCATAGAACCGTATTATTAATGTTTAGACTAAGTTAAGAATTTTATACTTGGAGATTCCATAGTCATACTTGTCTTGACTTAGTTGACTATTGACTGACTTTCTTTATTCTTCCTTATCCTTCCATTTTATTCATTTATTATGGATTGTAACTAACACTTCAAGATACAGAATGGCAGAACAACGAGGATGCGGAAGACCCCGCCGAGTTCCCCGTAGGAATGATGACGTAGCTAGGGAACGAGTACCTTCCCCAGAATTACCACCGCCTCCTCCACCAGCTGCAGGAGACAATCTGACTGCGCAGGCCCTGCAACAAATCCTAGTTTTCATGAGGCAATAAGCAGAGCCTAATCAGCGTGCCCCGAACCCGCCCGAGAGGCGAATGATCGCATTTTAGAGCGTTTCTTACGGTTCGACCCACCGAACTTTCTTAGGAGAGCCGGATGATCAAGGCAGAGGTTGGTTGAGGCGGAGAACATCTTTAATGCTCTCCAATATTGGATGAGCGAAGGTTACACTCGTCGTATTTTTTTGGAATCGGGTGATAGGGATTGGTGGAGAGTCGTTGAGAGAAAGTGGGAACAAAACCGGGTAGCCAGAACTTGGGAAAATTTCTTGGCTGAATTCAATGAACAGTACATTCCCTAAGTAGTAAAGGAGGCACACCGGGATGAATTCCACAGGTTGAGACATGGAAACATGTATGTAGCCCAAGATGAGTCGAATTCCATCGGTTGTCCAAATACGCTCGGGGACGATCAACACGAGAAGATGATAAGGCTGTACAAGTTCACAGGGACAAGTCGGAACTTCATAGACAGCTTTTGATTGTTGAACTGACCACCTACTCCGCTGCGGTAAAGGCAGCTCTCCGTATCAAGGAAATCACTATTTAATTTAGAGACGTATACCTCATAGAATTAAGAATTTGATTTAGAATAAGTGATCATGAGACTTATAAGTGATCAAGGAAATCACTATTTATTTTGGAGATTGATATTATTCATCTATTATCATCAATTTTGTGACAAAAAAAAAATATATGGATGCCACATTTCATACCTAGTGGACGGCCATGATAATAATTTTGGAGTAGAAATACCATCCAACTCTTGTACACATACACCTTATGTATTTATCTTGTGTATAATTATACCATTAATACAAACCTTATACATTTTATCTTATACCACAATTTTATATCATTAAATCTCCCAACATTCCCCACTATCCCCAACATTCCTCTCATTCCTCTTAAATTCCATTCAAACTCATCCTTTGCCCGTACTTTGACTAGTCTAATTGTCTCCATGCAAGAGATAATTTAGAAGACTTGACACAAAACAAAAATTCCTCTCTCTCTCTCTCTCTCTCTCTCTCTCTCTCTCTCTCTCTCTCTCTCTCATGGTGCACGGCCACAAGGCCTTATACACAAAAATTTCAATTCATTTCACCAACACTATACTCTAACTTTTGCAAATTCTCCTCATTCTCTCTAAAATCCTCCTACCTATCTATACTTTTTTCTTCTCATTTCTTTTCAACACTTACAAAACTTTCAAGAATTCTATCCCAATTTCTTCAAAAAAATTCGAACACCCCCCTTCAACAAGGTAAGAATTTTGTTCCTCGTCTTATCTTGATATAATCTAGCTCTACCTCCTTTCACTCATTAATTTAAGTTTGGATTTTGATTTTGAGGTATACTTAGAAGACTACTTGGAGACATGCAAGCATTGTGATCATCTCAGCAAGACTCTGAAGGTTGTGAAGAGAATTCGGACTACAAGGTAAAAAATGGGTTTTTTAGTACATTTTTCTCCTCCTTCTATTTTCCAAATTTTGATACCCTATTTTCATTTTTGGAGTTTTAGGGGCTGACCTTGAGAGTTACACTTGAGGGTGTCAAACCTTTCAATTTGAAGCCATTACTAATCACATTTTACCCACTACACAAGGTAAGTGCAGGGGCGGACCCAGAATTTGTGACCGAGGGGGGCCAATTAGGGATTGCAGCCTGTAGGGGATGGATAGACACGGGTACCCTCACCTGTTTTTACCCTAATGAGACCGGTATTGGTAATTTTTCCTAGGTTTTGGACAATTATGTGTAACAAGTGCAATTTCTTAACCGGGTTTGAGATAGGCAAAAGTAATATTAATATTATAGGATTTTGGAAGAGATATATCATAGTGCCAATAGTTAAATAACGAATTATCAAACACACACACACACACACACACACACACACACACATATATATATATATATATATATAAATTTAAATATATTATATTTGCATAAAAAACTACGTCAATATTTATGGTTAAATATTTAAAAATCATCAAATCCTAATCAAGATATGTATTCCACTATTTTAAATATTATGATATATATCAAGATTCACATAATAATTCATTCAAAATTAAAAGTAATTATCATGCACTTGTTTGATTTACAACAAATTTTATTACTAAAAAAATTGGATTAGGAGGAGAAAAATACTAACATATTACATATACATACATATATATTAATATATATAGGTAATAAAATAATTTTTTTTTTTTTTTTTTTTTTTTTGGGGGGGCAAGGCCCCATTTGACAAAGGGTAGGTCCGTCCTGGGTAAGTGTAGTTTGTACCAATTTCTTCACCTCTTTCTTCTTCTCCTTAATTTTTATTCTCATTTTTCTAACTCTTAATTTTTGGTATTTCTTGACTTAGGAGCTGACCTAAGTGAGTTTCAATCAAGTTGTTAAATTTAACCTTTTATTTTACAACTACCCAATTTTAAGGTAGGTGGAAAAATCCTTTCAACTTCTAGGTGTTTTCTTTAAAATGCATGTAGTATTTATTTCTTGATCACTTGAGATATATATGTTATGTATTGCATGTTGATGTCATGTAATTGTAAAAATTCTCAAGTGTTGCTCAAAAATGCTATTTATTGAAATTTAGATTCATGCACGTACACTTTAATGTTGTATTCAATGAATTATTGTATAAATTGGACTTGCATATTTATGATCCTTGAAATCCATGTTTTATATGACTTATAACTTGGACAAGTCTAGCATAAATGAATAAATTTGAATTTTTGGACTTAAAATGCAAAAATGGAAAATTGGTGGAATTAATTGCAAGAAAATAAAATCTAAGGGACCCCTCTGTAAATTTCAACTTTTGGGACTGTAATCAGGTTCAAAAATCATATTTGTACATTTTAATAAAGTTTTAAAAGTTTTGAGAATAAATAAAATCAACCCTTAAAAGCCCAATGACTAGATTATAAAATTTTAGGAGTTTGAGGGCTAAAATACAATTTTCGAAACTGTACCAGGCCCTATTTTAAAATTTAAAATTTTAACTCTTAAGGGACTGTAAATAACATATTTTAAGAGTATTCCAAAAATCCAAGTATTTAAAGCTTGGAAAGTAATTTTATAAAAATTGAGGACCAAATTGTAAAATATTAAACTTGAGGACCCAAATGAAATTTCCATGACTTATACAGTCCATGTACCTGGAAATACTAATTTAACTATAACTTAATGATATTTTGAACCCAAGGTTCAAATTTCATAACAATTGGACCCCTAAAAGCCTTAAAGACAACTATTTTAAAATGGGACAAAAATGAGATTTTCAAAAGTTAAAGGACCTATACTTAATTATTTTTAAAACTGTTTTTATCCCAATATTCCACTGACCTTAGTGACATTTACAACTAGAATCACATTAAAATCCCTTCCGAGTTTTGAGAACCAATTATTTTAAACTTAGGGCCCAATATGACAATATTAACAAATTTATGGCGATGTGATAATTTTATAAAAAATCAACCTCAAAACTTTAAAAACCTGAATCTCTGAATAATTTATAGAATATAGGAACTGACCTCATAATATTTCAAGGTCGGGACATTTAATCATTCAATTTTAACCCCAAAAGTATTGGTTTTTACAAAACGGGGCTAATTGTAAATTTTCTTTTTAACAAGGACCTAAGTCAAATTATTTTTCTTTTAAAAACAGCCCTAGACCTTCGACTTATAATAATTATTTAAAATATTTTAATTTCTTAAAACCCCTTGACTTATCGGATTATCTTGGTGATTAATATGCGATCGCGGGCGACTTTCTCGTCTTGAGGTTAGGATCTATAACGCAGGACCTATGTCCCACCTAATTCTTCAAGATATCGAAGATTACTTATCCTCTCGATAATTATCTTCATCCAAATTACTCCACTAACACCTAAATGCCACATGCGATTTCAAAAACTTTTCCTAAATTGCTTCCCCTGAATCAATATATTATTGCTGGTTGACATCTTGTCTTGTAATTATTTTTCCTTTGAGTCGACTTGGTGTGTCAAGCTTACAATCGAAATGGATAAGTTGGGGATGGAACCGGGCAGCTCGGCTACTATTCCACTCTTCGGCCCCATCGTCCTAATCCCATAACTGAGGGACGGAGTTTGTCCAAGAGAAGCGGGTCATAGTACTTGAGGTATAATCATGATTATGACAATACGGGCCTAGCTAGTTCTACGGTGGATTTGTCTTTACCTATGGAGCGATAAGGTGATGGGTCTTGGACCATCTTGCTCGGGAGTTACAAGCAAGAACGAATGTAGGTCCCGAGGGGTGTGAGCAATGTTTAGAAGGGGGTTGAATAAACCTTACCAACTTTTCGATTTTAGTCCTTTTAAAATAATACGAGTTAATTTCTGGCTATGTCCTTGAGGGATGACTAAGTTAGTTAACTTGAGAGTTAGCCACTCAACGGACTCTATTGAAATTTGTTGATAGAATAACTCATTTGCTTAATCTAATACTTAACTTGGCTGTGATGAGATTTTTTTGGAAGACTTAACACCCTTGAATTTGGTTTAAGTTTGTTTTAACACTTGGTTTTAGAACTTTGTTAATTATCGGTTGTATAGCAAATTATCGTGAGATATAAAATGATATGTAGAAATAAAAATCTTTGAAATATAAATGACACTGATAATTTTTATAGAGGTTCGAAGATGGGGTAATTCTTCAACTCCTCTCTTCTCCAACTCCTGGAGGAATCCACTAAGTATTGATCGTACAAAGTGGTTATTAGTCCGGATCTGATCTTGATCACACGGTGACTTGATCCTTTGGGTCTCGGTCGGAGATGCTTGGTCACACGGTGGCTTCTCGTCAGGCTCGAACTTCTTCACGGGGCGGTTGTCTTGCTACTTCATCTCACTTGCTCAAGCTTCTTTGATTTGATCACGAAGCCCTCCGATAACTTGAGTTAGTTCGACCTTGAACCTTTCTACAATCCTCCTTGGAATGTAGACCCCTTTTGATTCTTCAAAAGTTTCCTCTTCAACAGTTTGAAGTTGTCTTTCCTTCACAGCTTAGTGTTGGATCGATTTGCTTCGAGATTTAGGCTTGAGGATTTTTCTTGAATAACTTGAGAATATATTGCAGGTTACACTTCTTAATAATTGCTTGAGTGCTCAGGTATGCAAGGTTGTAACTTTTTCTCAAAGTGATTCCTCAGCCTTTTATAGTGAACTTTCAAAAATCTGCCCATTGAAGAGATAGGCTAATTTTCAAAAGTCACTTGTGTTCGTTGGCTTGTCTTTTCTTGGTCTTCAATCTTGAGATGTAGACCTTTCCTCATATTAAATGAATGTCCCGACTTTTCGAGGTTCGACACGAGTGCGATCTTCCCATTGGTTTATTCCTTTTGCACGCACGGGGAAGGGTGAGCACTTTAAGACATGGCGGCATGGAAGTATTACTTGTTTAGGTAATATTCTTGACTTTTGTATGATTCTTTTCGATTAACTTCTCTTTAGTTTGCCTTTTCCCAGGTGACTTGAGTACGCTCTAATGATTGAAAGACTCATATGTCACTTCAACGACTTGGCTTGTCTTTTTGGTGACTTAGTGACTCTTCATCAATTGTATCACGGTGATACTCCTCGGTCGAGTTCTAGACATCTCTTCCTTGCCATACTCATACGCTTCACAATGAGTCTTCATTACAGTATTGGTTGACTTTTGTATATCCGGGCATAGGCGACTTAACTCGGCTTATACAACCCTATTTATTACAATACAAATTACAAGGAAAATGGGGTGCCAACTTTCTAGTCTAAGTTTTATATGGCATTCATCAAAATCTAAACAATAAATTTCCCAACAACGAAATAATCGCTGTTTGCCATCGATCCACACGATTCTGAAGTTAATCGAACATGTTTGGTTGGCGCTACAAATCCGTATGCAACCGCTACTTGTATTGCATTGGTTGGCGCTACAAATCCGCATGCAACCATTACTTGTCTTGCATGGATTAGCGTTACTTTCCGTATGCAATCCTACCTGTCTTGCTTATATCACATAGTGCTTGTATGATCATGAACTCTTTTCAACTGTATAAGTATAGTATTTTAAGTATATTTATCACGTCGCTTGTGAACTGTGTGTGAGATCACGCATCATAACTCACGCATTTTTCATACAACAGTTTTCTTGCATTAACTATATATATCGCCACAGTTGCACACGTTCATCCCATCCACTGAGATTTTTGTCTCATCCTCTCCTGTTTTCTAACGGCTAAATGAGGAGTACATTGAAGACGCCGAACTTGCCACGGACTGATTTCCCGTGCTCCGCCTGTTTGACTTGCTCCCTTTTATTGTTGATTGAACTTGTTTCTTGTGCTTCAGCTGATGTTGGACTTCCTTTTGTTCTGCTTATCTTTTCCATTTTGGACTGTAACTTAAGGGCGTAGGACCCTTGACACTTGAGCTTGTGATGTGATGTGTACTTTATTTCTTAGTTCTGGACTGTAAGTTATTTGGATGTTGTTGGGTTGTATTCGGATATTTGTTAGACTTTAAGTTGTAATTGGTAGTTGTATTTTATTTCCGTTGCTACTTGACTCTATGTCACTTAGGGTTATTTGTCTAGATTGTTTGGTTTATTTATGTTTAAGTTGTGGATCGTCGTCGCGTTTTGACGGAGGCGTGGCCAGATTACACAATCGATTAAATGGTATATGTTCCTTAATAGCATAATCAGAGTCCCAACCTTCAAATGCAATTCATATTTTGGAACACCGGAGCATTTTATACCATTTAGGAATTCTGGCGTGTGCATATCATGCAAGAAATCAATATTAGAATCTGACTTACACGTTCTGTCAGAACTCAAAAATGTATGGCCTTCGGAGGAGTTTAAAGATGTCATATATTGATTAATTGACTCGACAACATCAAGTGTAGGTGCCAAAATAGTTCTTTCCTTAAAATAGGTCGGATCATCAATGGCATCTCTAAACATTGGATATGTATCTTCAACAATAGTTGCAATTAGATCATCAGAGGCCTCGAGCAAAATATCTTCAAGAATATCATTAGTGGCGTAACCATCACTTTCTTCTCCGATTGTTCCGTCCCCAATGCACTATCCATTAGAAAACTTAATCATCATAATCATTAGTTTCACCAAGACTTTGAAGACGCATATTGTTGGTCGTCCCAAGAAGCGTAATATCCTTCCACAAATAGGATGAATGTATTGTTGCATTAATAATGTCTTGTCGTGTTCCGTTGGGTACAACAGGTAATATTTGTCGAAATCTCCACCGAAAATGATTGTTTTACCTCCAAAGCAGGATACGAGACTATTTGGGTTCTCGAGCTGCATAACATCTCGTACAGATTGGTCCACTGACTCAAAATAGTACTTGTTCATCATTGGTGCTTCATCCCGAATAATGAGTTTACAACGAGCGATCAATTCAGCAAGTTGTGTTCCTCGTTTGATATTGCACGTAGAATCTTCATTTGGATTTAATAGAATAACAACTCTAGATGTGTGGTCCTTCCACCGGGTAAGAGAAGTGATCTTTATGCCACTCGATGCCACATTTAGTACAATTTGTCCATGAGATCTCAACCAGAAGATAAATCCCTCCACGGGAATATCTTTCCGGTACCTCGTATCCATATACAAAGAACATACCACGCCCGTTGGATTGAACAACACTTATTATTTTGAAATACACTTGATGTTGTTCATTTGTCATTTTCGAAAGAATGCTTTGGTGTTGAGGAAAGCAACACATTATGATCATATCTTAATTTCGTCATATATCAATCTGTTTTGATTAATCTCAAAACTATCAAAATCTGGGAATGACATTGAATTAAATTCACGCAGACTCTGTCGCGACTCTCAATAGTTTCTCAATTTCTACGAGGCGGATTCTTGATTTCATTCTCACTCGATATCGGCTCTATCCAAAAAATAAAAGGAAAATTTTTAGTAAAAAACAATATGGTTCCGGATAGTGAGTATCTACAAATACGCATAAATATAAATTAAATATTATAATATTCATGTAATACCTTGATGCCGCGTAAGGGATCGTTGTCTATAAAGATAATCATCGAAAGATATTCGGCATTTATCCCATACCATGTTTGGCATGCTCAAAGAATCGATGACAACAATGAGGCAAACAAACTTCGTAGAGTCTCTGCGGGCGCCCGGTGACTCATTTCGGTGATGCCATCAACGTCTCTCTATCATCTTCCAACAAACCCAAAGCATAGCAAGCTTCATGATATGAAGAGTGTTGAACCCTTTTAACCTTCTTATAATCATCATGACACGTAGCACCATTTACTACATTGATAAGACACCTCAAATAGTACATATCACTAAAGCATCGGGAGGCACATAAAAGACTCGTGCTATATATTTTCCACCTTTTCTTGGCGCCCACTTCCCCGATTGCTTGTTTCCATGTAAACTTTGTGGGAGCTTGCATAAGTCAACTCTCTTGCTTAGGATATATCTCATTGGCTTTCATTTATGCCAAGAACATGCTTTCTTAACAATACTCTTATTTAGGATGTCATCTATTCGTTTGGAATCATAAAAAATAATGTTTTGCTCGTTTTCAAGATGAAAACTAAGGCGTTCAACATAAGGGTATTTATATTGGAGTTCAAATCCCAACAATCTTCATGTTGCCTCGCATGACAAAACATATCTGCAATCATAGTACATGTTGACTTCATCGACAGGTTTTTCGGATTCATCATCATTTGAACTCGATAGAATGAAGTCGTTACGATCGTGCCCTTATTCACATATTTAAACAAATACTTAATCGATCTTGATTAATTGCACCACTCGATATTAATGTGAGCACCGTACTTGAGTAGCAATCGATGATTATGAGGAACAACATATATGTTGTCAAGAGGTACACCATTTTTCTCAACTATTCTCCCGTTATCTCGATCTTATAACGTGGATAACCTTCCCGTCAATAGTAGTAGCATCAACAAATTTTTCGGAAAATGTTTGGTACAACGACCTTGATATGCATGGTGAGTTTTTCTTACATCACCACATGGCCCATGAGTCATAAAGTCACTTCTTTGTCGCATAATAGCATGGATCAATTGTCTCATCCGGTATTTGGTGATATAATTCTATCTATATCATTGCGGTTGAAAACTTGTCTTCCTTGAGCCGAGAAATAGTAATATATGAGCATATGGCTATCAACGTTAATGGAATTCTATCGTCTATATAACCGCAATGAATAAAATCGGAAATCAAAAAGTATATAATGATTAATGACATTTAAACTATAATAATAATAGTAATAGTAATAATATAATATATAATATAATAATAATAATAATAATATAAAAATAACAATTCATAACTCTACTACTTTTCCAAATATTTCATTTTTTTGCCAGGAGATTTTTTATTAAAGCATCGAGCTTAACTTTGAAGGTTCTACAAACAATATCGGGTCGGTCCACATGATTGATTCTTATTCTCTAGGAAACAAATAATCTCGGCGATTTGGGTTGGAAGTAAATGTTATAAATAAATACGGATATCGAGTCCAACGACAAATAGCCATTGCATCTGGTAGTTTTGTATCATGAATCGCGCACCTCTAGTGAAACTCGAAGGTAATATAATACGTTTTCCTTGAGTCTTGGGATTGATGTCTCCATTTAACACAAAGATTCCATCGGAGACGCTTTATATATCGCAACACAACTTCTTTTGATGCAAGCGAACATATTCCGATCGTGACGATTCTACCATTGTATAGCGTCAACAACAAATTGTTGGAACAATCAATGACGATAGAATAGGCGAAGATTCTTGTAATATGTCGTGTAATCTATATGCAAAGAATTCTCAATCTTATTGTTTTTCTTCCCCCTGGACTTGATTTCTTCAACTCACGAAAGCGGTATGCCTTCTTTGAACCCATCTTCACCATAAGGTAATAGCAAAGGATATTGCAAAGCCAAATAGGAAGCATTGATTCATTTATACGTTTGGATATCCATATTTTGTTTCAACCAAAATTCCTATAACCTAGAGAAAGATCAAAATCACCAATGATCAAAGCACCAACCGGATAGGGATGGCAAAATCGGGAAACCATCCTCGCGGTGCCCAAGCAATATGGGATGTAGAATCCCCAATTAATTTGGGGATGGGGCAGGGATAGTGATTCCCGATTCTTTGGAACCAGGGATGGGGACGAGGAAATGGTATTTATATCCCCGTCCCATCCCCGTCCCCATTTTGATTAAGCGGGGATTCTTCGTCCCCATCATCATTCCCGATACATATATATTATATTTATTTATTATTATATTAATTTTATTTATAATATTTGTTTTATTAAATTTAAAACTAAACTCTTAAGTATTTATAATTTTCATTGTTCTCATTATTTATTTTATGTATTGTTTTATGTTTTTTTATTTATTTTAATTATTTTAAGTAATTTATTTTACAATAATTTTAATTAAAAATTACAAATGGAGAACTCGATTCCCATGCTGGGACCCCGATCCCGACAGGGGATTCCCAACACCCGTCCCAAATGCACAAAATAGGGAATAGTATGGGGATGGGATTTGGGATGCGATTCTGGGATGGAGATGGTATGTTTAATACCACCATCCCCGGCCATTGTCATCCCTAACTTCAGAACTTGAAGGCAAATTATACCTCCTTGCATCGGTATTTCGGGCACCTATTATGCAATCTAACATCAAAATTTGAAGATTGTTGGATTTTGTCTTTTGCCATTCGGAAAGTTTTCACCAAAATATTATTTGCATCCAATATTTTTGTAGTTCAGCCACAATATCTTCGTGCAAAGTATTAGTTTAAGCTACTTGTCTACAAAACAATATAAATTAAAACATTTGGAGTGAATAGAGTAAAATGTAATAAAATGTAACATCGGTAGAATCACGTTGGTCTTGGTTCTTAATCGCAATTCATGATTCTAGATTGTCATTTTTGCTTAAATTATTTGTCCAAATTTGTAGAATAATTTTTTTCGAATATGTTATATCTATTGAATACAAATATTTTAACACGTATAAAAATTTACCAAAACTACAATCACAATGATGTTGTTTATATCTAAATTTTAATCAAATTATTATTATAAAAATAATAAAATATAAACGAAATTTATATTATAAGTTAAAACAGAATAAATAAAATTTCCTGTCATTGGGCCAAAATACTTAAAATCATTATAATGCCACGGATAATATTCAAATTTTAGAAATTTACAAAAATTTTATAGTAAAAAAGATTGGCCAAAATCTGAAAAACTTGATCCACAAAAATGAATATGTAATCAGATTAAACAATCCATTATAAAAAAAACTATAAATCAAGATCAAAATGTAAATAAAAAGCGATATTTTAGTTAGATAAAATCAAATGGCCCATATTTCCTGGGCTAAATATCCTTAAAAATCCTCTAAAACAACTGAGGATCATTATTATTCAATCAAACAATAAAATATCCATAAATCCTAACGAAAACAAATTGGAGCTAAATTCTAAATCTTCCTTTTATCTTCAACCTTAATCTTGATATCTTTCTTTTGATTCTTGGCATTGTTTGATGATGAAAAGTCATCCAACAATTTACGTTTAATCGCGAACCTCAATAAGCGACTTCATTTTTCTTTAACAACTTGTCGGCGTACTAACCGTCTTGAAGAAGCGTCATCTTGACGCGCTCACTATTCCCTTCCTAAAGCTTTGAAAGATAATCTGATTCCTAAAAAAAAATATAAATTAATGATAATATTTAGTAATATTATTTGAAAATAGAATTTTTAATGATACCAAAGTGCAAAAAATCATATTTAAAGAGTTTATTGAAAAACATATTTGAATGATTTTATAAACAGGAATATTTAAATACTGACTTTCAATAGCAAAAGTAGAATATTGCTTGAGCAATTCGGGATCTGTAGTCACCTCATGACCGAGAAAGCTCGATGGAAATACCTAATTTGATCGGCCTTGACTTGAACCTTAAAAGGACCTTTTCATCAACCAAAGTTGCTAACTCATATGGAATGTCTTGACAATCATCTCTCTGGTTAGCATTCGAAAGAACAAATCAATTAATAAATTTTATTATTAATATTATCAAAATTTAAATATACCTGAAGTAAAATATAAAAAATAAATAACAAACCTCGGCCAACTCATTTTTTAAAGTAGTCAAATCCATCTTGGAGGAAGATCAAAGAGTCATATCCACCAAGAAGTTCTCATATCCAAGTCAAATATCATCAAATATATCACGTTTGATTAGGAATAAGTAAAGCCCTCGGATTAACATTATTCAAAAGTCAAGTTCAAATTTGGAGAAGATCAAGTCAAGAGTTCATCTCCAAATTCTCAATTCCGAGATATTAGAAGATTTATAGAGATTGTAACCTCTTGATATTTTTGATTTATATAAATTCGTTTTTGTTTTACGCTATTTCTTGTTTGTTAATTTGCAGACAATAAAAAATTGTGTTACAATGAGCGTCCCGGGAAGGAAGGCGACTCACGAATAATGTGTTTTTGTACCGGACATTCGTAAGAGTTTGGTGTCCGGTTCACTTTTAGATAAGTATGATTTTGCATTATTTTTGAGTCGGTGGTTGTGACTTTGATGAAAAATAGGTTGTTTGTAAAGTACGATTATGTTTCGATGGGTCATTTAAGCTCAATGTTATGGTTGTTAAACCAAAAGCTAATGAAATGAAAATCTCTTTTGTTTAGTTTCTTGAGTCTTCCAATTTGTGGCATGGTAGACTAGGATACATTAATTATGACACTTTACATTGATTAATTAATTTGAATTATATACCAACATTCCAAATTGATTCAAAGTACAAGTGTGAAACTTGTGTTGAGACAAAGTTAACAAGGGCATCATTTAAAAATTTTGAAATAAATAATGAACTACTTGATTTAATTCACCGATGCATGTGATTTAAAATTGACACAAACACGTGATAGAAACAAGTACTTCATTACTTTTATTGATGATAACACAAAATTTTGTTATGTGTATCTTAAAAGTAAATATGAAGATATAGAGAAATTAATTCTCTATAAAAATGAAGTTGAGAATCAACTCAATAAGAAAATTAATATGTTAAGAATTGATCGTGGAGGTGAATATGAATCACTATTTGTTGAATTTTGTGCCCAATACAAAATTAGTCATGAAACAACACCACCTTATTCACCTCAACAAACTGGCATTGCAGAAAGAAAAAAATCATACACTAAAAAAGAAATGATTAATGGCATGTTATTAAGTTTTGGTTTACCTCGAACATGTAGGGGAGTTTGTTTTGTGACTAATTACCTTTAAATAAGGTACTTGATAAGAAATCGAGAAAAAGCCCTTTGAGCTATGGTATGGAAGAATGCCATTCTACAAATACTTAAAAGTGTGGGGTGTCTTGCTAAGGTTGTTATACCTACACCAAAGAAGGTGAAGCTAGGTCCTAAAAACTGTTGTTGCATATTTATTAGATATTCACATAACAATAGTGCTTATCGGTTTCTTGTGCATGAATCTAAAATTGAAGATATACACAAGAATACGATAATTGAATCAAGAATATATCAAGAACACGGTAATTGAATCAAGAAATATCTCGTTCTTGAAAATATATTTCGGGTCAATCGAAAGAAAAAACAAACTCTTCTAAACGGATACATGATTCAATAGAACAAGAACAAGGAAACAAGGAAGAAGAGGTGGAACTTAGATGCATCAAATGAGCTAGGATAGAAAAATCATTTGGTTGATTTCTTAACCTACATCTTTGGAAAGTGAACCTCAAAGCTACAAAGAAGCTATAAATTCTTACGAAGGACTATTATGGAAAGAGGCCGTAAAAGTAAAATTGATTCCATCTTGAAAAACCATACTTGGGAATTAGTGGATCTTCTGAAGGAGGTAAACCACTAGGTCACAAATAGATTTTCAAGAAGAAATTGAAAATGAGATGGATCAATTGATAAGTACAAAGATAAACTTGTAATTAAAGATTCTGAGATAAAAAAGATGGCCTTGATTTTTGATACGTATTCTCCGATTCTGCGAATAAACTCCATTAGATTGGTACTTGCAATTGTCGCATTGCAAAATCTTGAAGTACACCAAATGGACATAAAAAGCTGTTTTCTAAATGGAGATTTAGAAGAGGAGATTTACATGGAAAAACACGAGGGTTCTACGCACTGGGCAAGAGAATAAAGCTTGTAAAGCTGGTCAAGTCATTATATAGCTTGAAACATACACCAAAATAATGGCATGAGAAATTTGATGATGGCATCAAAGAATATGGATTTAAAATAAATGAATGTGATAAACGTATACATGTTAAAGAGACTGAAAATGACTATGTCAGGTTTGTGTCTTTATGTAGGCAGTATGCTTATCATTGGAAGTAATGATAAAATAATTAAATCCACAAAGATATGTTGAACTCGAGGTTTGACATGGAATATATGTGTTTTAGCTGATGTGACCCTCGGAATAAAAATTCAAATAACTTCAAATGGATTGACATTTGATCAGTCATAATATGGACAATATTCAGAAATATTTAGTAAGGATGACACGTCATTAGCTAGAACTTCTATAGACACGAGTCAACATCTATCAAAGAATAGAGGTGAGGTTGTGTCTCAATTGGAATCCTGACGAGTCATAGGAAGTCTGATATACTTAATGAGTTGTATAAGACCAGACATTGCTTATGCAGTGAGTAAATTGAGTGGATACACGAGTAATCCAGGGGATGACCACTGGAAAGGAAAGGTGAGAATATTAAGGTATTTAAGATACACTTGTGATTGTGGACTGCACTGTACAAGATATCTTATTGTTATTGAAGGATACAACAATGCTAATTGAATATGATATTAAAGACTCCCAAGTATACAAGTGGATTTGTATTCCTTTTGGAGGTGTATCCATATCATGAAAATCTTCTGCATACGATTATAAAAAGATCCACAATGGAGTCCGATTTTATAACTTCAAACAAGTGTGGAGAAGAAGTTGAATGGCTCAGGAAATTCTTAGAAGATATTCCAAAATGACCAAAGTCTGTACTAGTGATTTGTATACATTGTGCTAGTCGATGAGCGATTAAGGTGGCACGAGCAATATGTATAATTGTAAGTCTAGCCACATATGTCGTAGACACAATACCATTAGACAACTACTCTCAACTGGTTTTATCTCTATTATTGTGTGAAGTTAAATGATAATTTAGCGGATCACATTAACCAAAAAGTTAAATCGAGAGTTAGTTGTGAAATCATCAAGAGAAATGAGATTTAAGCCTCTAGAAAAAAATGAGTTGATAAAATGGAAATCAACCTAGTTGATTGGAGATCCCAAGATTTCAGTTCAATTGGACAACCTAAATGTAAAAGGCTAGGATCATTGTGGGGGGGGTATTTACTCATTGTTTATTCCTTAATAGTGAAGCCCGTGGAAAGAAGAGGATAAACATTTGACTTTATAGGGTCTTGTGCGTCGGTAAGGGTAGTTTGGGCTACTCTTAAAGAATCACCTACGTGAGAGAAAGTGGAGTGCTTGAAAGAGAATTGTGTGAGGCACAATTCTTAGAACCTCTTAACCAGGCGTATGTTCGGGATCATGAATGAACATAACAATGAGAAATGAAGTATGTTAGAAAGAATCATATGTGAGGTATATCATCTTCTACACAAAAGCGAGAACATTTCCACGGACATCGCGTTCTCGATCAACTAGTAAAGTAAATATATTTTCACAAGGAAGTTTCAAAGAGTAACACCTACCAATCTATGCGTGGTTCAATTGTTGGACTATATCACCCATCTTTGTATCTTAAATTTCCTTCATGTGGGAATTGTTGGAAAAGTGAAGGAAATTGCATTTTTGGGGTGCGATTTTCTTGGGACCTTGATTGTCTAATGACAAAAGTAAAAAGTGGATTCTTGTTCTCTTTCGTGATAACATTAAAATTGAATATTTGTTTGTCCAAAATGTGTTTGGATGAAGGATAAATTAAAGCTTAAAGTGAGAATTTGAATTAATTTAAAAGAAAGAAAGCATGTGGGTTTGTCTTCTTGAAAGGTGCGTTTGTTCATGCAGGAAAACAAAGACTTTTGACTAGTATATAATGCCACCTTACTCTCTTAAGGTGTAAGATTATATTGCATAGATACGGGCGCCGCCAGTGGGGTGCAAATCACGGTCTGGTTCGACTCAGAACCATTGACTTGTGTCTGAGCGATATGCCACGAATGTCTCACCGAAATGGAGCTACATAGTGCTTTATGTTTCAGATTTTATTATTTTCGAAATTAAAAATTTTGTAATAGATTTTTTAAATTTAGAGTTTAAAAATTTTGTATGAGATACAACTTTAAGTTTTAATATACGTAATAGGCAGTTAAATTTTGAATTTAAATATGTTACGAAGTAATTGTTGTGTAACAACAAAATATTAATTTCTCATCGAGGTAATTTGGTCATTTATCATTTCTTATAAATAGATGTTTTCAAAGAATCAAAACACTCTAACATATCATCTGCACTCTTGCAATTCTCTGCCTATTGTTCGATATATCTCTTGGCCTCCTCGCATATTTTAGTGATATTTTCCAGCATTTCTTTGGTTCATCGAGTATTAAGGTAATAGTTTTTGTCTTATCCTGGGAAAGCAGGCGTTGAGAATAGGGGATGAATCGAGTTTACGGATAGTGTGTTCAACACACGATTCGAGCCATTTTTTTATTTTGGTGATACGTAATTTCAATATCTAGTATAATTTGTAATTTATTTTAATTTCCGCTTCTAATACGATTATGCTTTTTCAATAAATTGTCTTGATTATTATAAGTTACGCAAATTTTGCTAACAAGTAGATGGTTATTTTTGTAACTAAGCACCAAGGGTAGTTTGGTAATCAACAATATTCCGTATAGATTAAATTATAAACTGAAAAATTTAAGAAAAAAATAGGAAACTTGCATCGTAGTAAATCTAAATTAACAAATGGAATGTAGTTTCCACTTTTGATTTCTTTTACTAAATTCAATTAAATTAACATTTGCGGTTTTACTAGCAAAGCGTTGCGATTTCATTATAAAAAATCAAATTTGATAGGTTCTTGTAGTTTATGTTGATCTGCACTAGATAGAAATGATCAAAAAAGATTTAGAACACCGTTCTAAGAAAATTCTAATTTACCAACAGAATATACCAACAGTAATGGTTTGTCGCCAAATTTCATAGTTAACTACATAATACCTCTGAGAATAATTTTTTTGTTTTCCTAATTTATAAACGAGATCACTATTAATTTTAAATTTACCGACAAAAATATTGTAGCTATTTTACCAGAGTTTTGGATTATGTAGGTAATATTTGCTTTCTACAATGATTTTACCTATAATAATTTTTACCTACACTTTACGGTTATCTTAATACTTACCTACATATAATGCCGTAGGTAAACATAAATTTTACTTCAACACAAAAACGATGTTGATCGGCCTCAAATATGGGCCGGATCTATGATGGTTCAGTATCAATGCGAGGTCTATCTTCGGGTGTTATAGATTTGTATACGTAATCATCTTTAAGAGGTCGACCGAAGGAATACGAGCCAGATTAGCAATACGCA